>JARGYA010000508.1:0-92646 GCA_029204335.1 Mycena vulgaris
AAAGGCGCCGCCTCACAGGACGAATTGGTGTCAAATCATTGGCGGAATCCTCGCGAGCGCGACGCAAAGGGACCACGGAAGAAGATCCACTGGCCGCTGAAAAATACACCTCAAAGTCTGAATGTGAAAGCAATGAATTAAACTCATACCTGATGGGGTCGAGGTGGAAGAAGAAGAGACGTTATCGTCGCCTTCATAGAATACTTCGGCAGGAGCAGGCACAGTAGATGCTAGATGGCCCGGGAATTAGAAGAAAAAATAGAATAGAGAGAGAAGAAAAATACCTCTTAATGGGTATACGGAAACAGGTTGGCTGCGCTTCGGGTACATGCGCTCAAGAAGAACTAGGGGAGTAAATAAGTACCTATGCAAAAAAAAAAAGAGCGGGAAGAGACACACCCCAATATTTGCAAATACCTTGAGCACACGCTGCAACATACTCGCCGGCAAGAGGGCCCTTTGTCACCAGAAAGACAGCGGACTCTGTAGAATGGTTGGAATCCAATTCATGCACTGAGCAGAGACAGTATGGGTTGTGAAAGTTGTGTGTCTGTCGATAGGGGCCCAAGCCCGAGGGTGGAACCCTCTGACCATGCTCGGCAGGCCTGTGAATTGTTTGGTCAAGCAGTTCCGAGAACAAAAATAATAACATACCACAGCCATGGTTTCAGACACTTGCCGGGGTTGTCCCATTCCAAGACACAGGTTTTTGTCGCCTGGATCCGGCGCCTGAGGGGAAGTAAGCCGAAAGGATCCCTGGCTGTAATTGGCGGAAGATTTTTATAAATGGGAGGGAATGACTGTGGGTCGCGGAGCGAAATGGAGGGATCCACCCGGGAAATGAGAGGGCTGGTGGGAGCAGAGCGACGAGAGGGAGTGGTAGACATGTTGGGGGAAGGGATACTGGATGCACGAACAATCACTGGGGTACTTATACATTTCCGGCTTTACACTGTAGATCTTGACTTTGAAAAAATCAGCCACTCCTTGGACAAAATTTTTTTTTGTCCCGCCCTTCGTCACCGGCGGTGCCAAGAGTGCCACTAATGCAAGCGGCAGGGTCATCCAGGAAACCGAGGAGGTAAGCGGTTTCAAATGAATATGGCGGAGGATGTTTTGAAGGATTGATATATTGAGTGAACATTTATTCCATTGGGAGTGGTACATTTGGGAGTGGAGAGGTCAGTGTTGTCAACAGAAAGCACAGAATCACAAGATTTGAAGAGAGGGCGCATCGACCCCGCCATCAGGCAGATCCGAGAATTGATATTATCCAGAAAGGAAATTGCCTTTGAGCGAGCATGACAATAAACAAATACGCGGAAAGGAGGGGGGCACGGGATGAAAAAATTGGTGCTCCGAGAGCCGCCGGCCAAGCGCCGACTCTGAGGCAGTGCAAGAGCACGTGTTTCCCTTTTGGGGAAATCTAACTAGACCAATCGAACGGTTCCTCGCGTGCGCACACCGCCTCGCAAGCGACGGATCAGGCTGTATCAGTCTAGGGCGCATGATGCGGGGGACGAGAGAATCTCGGGCTCTTCACGGTATCGGGGCGACCTCCTTCTCGCGCATATGGCGTTCAAAGTGCACTTTTAATGATCCGCTATATAAATTGATGTTTTTCCGTTTTGCGCTACCTCTGTCGGGAAATTCATGCTTTTCCGCTACTTATTGGACTTGAAGACGGACCAAAAGATTGAGCGGAAAAACTTGAAATTTCCGCTCCCTTCGTTGGGTCGATTACGGCTCGCGCTACTAATGGGGTAGTTTGTGATCGCGCTACTTTTAGCGACAGTTTTGTGATCGCGCTACTTTGGACTGTCGCGACCAAAATCGCGCTACTTTTCACGTTTCGGACTTGTGAAATTTTCGCGAAAAAACTTTTATAATAAACTAAAAAAATCTTAAGTATGTACAGCCTACATACAGCCTACTCCGCCTACTACCGTCGATGTGACACTACACAGTAAGCCTGATGTGCCGACTCATTCCGCCGCCCTCTTAGCTCCTTCCTTTTGCCTCCCATTGGATGTACTGCCTGCCCTGGCAGCACGAGCCGTTCGTCATGGGGTGGCTACGGAGCGGCCCCCGTGGCGCTGGTGAATGAGCTGGTGGATGCTCCGGGACCCAGGCTGTCCTGCCTGCTACCGACTCGCACCCGTACTCGCTGTGGGGCTGGTTCCTTGTCCATGGCTCCCTGTGTTCGGTAGGTCCTTTTCCTCTCCCCCTCCGTCCTCTGATGCTATCGCAGTAGTCGCCGTGTGTCACAGGTGCACCTCTTTTATTACGCCCGCAGGTTAGAAGGCGCACCCAGGCGAGGTAAAAAAACCACGCCCGGACATGAGGGAGCACAAGGCAAAGCTGGATCATGGGCGGACCATCGCGGACGTCCTCCCGGCACCATGCTGTCCTAGTGTCGGCAAAGTGGTACGCAACGTTAGACTTACTGTGTCGTGTCACATCGATGGTAGTAGGCGTAGTAGGCTGTATGTACATACTTAACATTTTTTTTGTTTATTATAAAAGTTTCTTCGCGAAAATTTCACAAGTCCGAAACGTGGAAAATAGCGCGATTTTGGCCGCGACAGTCCAAAGTAGCGCGATCACAAAACTGTCATAGCGCGATCACAAACTACCCCAATATAGGTAGCGCGAGCCGTAATCGACCCAATGAAGGGAGCAGAAATTTCAGGTTTTTCCGCTCCCTCTTTTGGTTTGTCTTAAAGTCCAATAAGTGGCGGAAAAGCATGAATTTTCCAACAGATGTAGCGCAAAACGGAAAAACATCAATTTACATAGCGGATCATTAAAAGTGCACTTTTATGGTCTTTGAACGCCATACGCGCACGGCGCCGACGTCGCTCTTGTAGAGCCGCCTCCGTAATATGTAGGAGGACATCTATGTGTTGTTGTCAACACGCTGATATCGGATGAGCGGGGAGGATATGTATGCGATGTATTAGCGAGTTTGCGCAGGAGCCATTGGAGCCACTTGATGGCCTTTTGGCAGTGCGCAACCGGATGGCTCCACACAGCGTAATTCGCCACCAGTGGCTCTGTGGAGCCATCCGACGTCATTTTTTGCGGGTGGAGCCACCCATTTGCGCACTGTAAAACGGCCATCAAATGGCTCCAGTGGCTCCTGCGCAAACTCTCTATTGCCGTGTCGAATGCACCGGGACCTAGAGAGAATTCAGTGATATCAGCCGGGAGGAATAATTTTCTCTGTTTTTAAACACATCTTTATATTAATTTTCTCTGTCTACCAACACATCCTGTAGCTACTAGCTAATTTCCCTTCCAAGCATGAACTGACTAGTCAGTTATGTCTGTGAATGAATGAATCTTACTGAGAAGATGAAGATGAAAGCTAAGTTGAAGAAGATGAATATGACCGGAATGAAAATGGACCCGGTAATTCAGCTCAGTCTGTGTGCCAGCATAAGGTGTGAGGATGTCCAGAACGAGAATGAACGAGAATGAAAATGAAGAATTCACAAGTCGGGAACGGAGAATGAAGATAACGAACCGGGATGACAATGAACGAGAATGAAATGAAAATTTTCTGTAAATCAGCGACGTCTTGAGCAGAGAATGAAGATGACAAACAAGAATTAAATGAACCACAATGGTACCCCGAATGAAATAAAAATCAAGAAGCCAGTGATGCCTGGGGCATGGGACGAACCAGAATAAAAGTGAAACCGAAAAACAGAATGAAATCAAGTCCAGCCAGCCACACATGCGGATACAATGGCTAACAGGGGCGAAGCTTCTATAGAGATCAAACTCCAGTTCAGGGAATCATGATACACCACAACTGACTGGTGCAAAGTCTAAAGTCGGTAGGGTTATTGAGGTGCGATGCAGTTGAGCAAAAAAAAATGGAACGGACATGTAGTCAACGCTCGGAAACGGCTATTGAGGCAGGTGGGCCTCTTGGTTGAAGAACTGGTGAAGGTGTGATGCATAGACGACGAACCAGAATGAAATGAAAAAATTCACAGGTCAGCAACAAACCAAAATGAAAATGAAGGAAAATGAGATGAAGAAGATTCACAGGTCAGCAAGCCTCGAGCGGAGAATGGAGACGACGAACCGGGATGAAAATGAACAAGAATGAAATGAAAAATTTGAAAGTCAGAGATGCCTCGGGCATGGACTGAACAAGAGAAACCAGAATGAACATGAACCAGAATGAAACGAACTCTGCTCAGAATGAGTGGGAGAAATTGACAAGTCAGTGATGCCTTGGGCGGAGAATGAACATGACAAACCAGAATGAAATGAAGTGTGCTCGGCCGCAAAATCTAAAGTCACCAAAGTAGTCATGGCAACCCAACAGCTAAAACAAGGGTCAAGATTCTATAGGCCACTCCTGTCACTCCTGATTTTTCATAGACGTGGTGAGGAGACAAACGGACTGGGCTGAATATTACTCCGAGCCTGCGTCATGGCACTCCGCCACAGAATTTGGAGGGCCTTTGAGCTTCCGGGGCACCTCCTTGGGTTGTCTGTTCCGTTTCGGCGGGTCGAGCGGGATATGGAGAGCACAATACAGGGTGGGAGGATCAATGTAACAGAGGATGATATTTAGGTGCCGTATCGCAGGTCTAGCTTAGGTCCAAGCGAACACAATACCACCCTGATACAGGCTGACACGACGAAAATGCCGTAGATTTCTATAGAAATTCAGCTAAACATCCTTACAATACAATACCCACCGAAATGCCGCCACTGGCCCCGCCACTGACTGACACGAAGTCTAAAGTCGGTAAGGCGGTCAAGCAAACAGCAGAACGGACGCGTAGTCGACGGTTAGGAACAGGACTTCACAAATGATGAGGTGGGGGGAGGCGTTGGTCGAAGGAGTGGCGTGCATGATGGAGTGAGAGGCAAGAGGCGATCCACACGTGAAAGTCTCTTTGTCCCTATTATGATGGGCACGTGAGTACGTCGCATCACATCTCGCAGGAAAAGTATCTATTCAACCAATAAATCGCTACTGGTCGTTCCAGCCGCTCAAGACTCGCGGCGCAGTCGGGGAGGATGATCACAGGGTATTTTTATCCCATGCTACATCTTTCTAGCTAGTCTGGCATATCTGAGCTAACTTGATCATTAAGGATAGACCGGAGCTGCCACGTGGTTTTTCCTGGAATAATAAGTACGAAGTACTCATGATGGCCTGGAATCTGTCTACTGAAGGTAGGAAAGGTTCTTCATTGTACCCATGATTCCTCTGACAAACTTGTTGCCAGCGTTCTGCGAGTATGATGCTGATTACGACAAAATACCGATAAAATTACGCCGTATACCCAATACATGTGAAATTATTTCTCCCAATGCGTCTGCTCAGGTGCACGACTTTTCCATAGTTTTGCGGACTACGGGAGGCTGTCAAAATCGCAGTGAGTGATCTGGCACCACTGACGGATCCCTTAATAAGAGAGGAAGTGGTTCTAGTAGCTCTAGTGTGTCTAAATCTTCCGGCGCATATTTGGCTCATCATCATAGTAGGGCGTACTTCAATGAATACAATTATTTAGCCCTTCGAGAGTTACTATTGGCTTGGCGGTCTAAGCGACTTATTTTGCACACGCCAAGCGATCTGCGGCAGTGCAAATGTGGCAGTGCCTGGTCGGGTATTTTGGTGCGTGTGGTTCATCCTACATAGATACTTTTACCACGCATCAGTGCCAGCCATTCATTCTGTGGCTTCAGCTCATTCTAATGCCGGGAACAAATGAACTCTTACGTTCTCATTCTCGGTCGGGGTTTCTTTTTATTCCATTTCATTCCGGGGCGCGTGGTTAGTTCTTCCACGCGTGGGATCGTTTGAACATTTTGTGGTTTAGATGTCTCGTGTTAGTTTCATTTTTGTTTGGTCTTCATTTCATTCCCAGTTCATTTCAGTTTCATTTTGGGATGGGTGGATTTTCATCGCGGTTGCGAGTTGGGGGAAGTGGTGGGGCGAAAAGGTGAGTAGTGTGTCGTTAGACACAGAGAATTAATATAAAGTTGTGCTGATAAGCACAAATAATTAATTTTACGAGGTGATAATGATGGAGAATTGTATGTAGTCTGTGCCCTTTTCAGGTGGATCCAAGTCTCTGAGTCCAAGTTCCCGTTGTCGCGCACGACATATGAGCCATCTCCGCGCGCATAGAAAGCCAGCCATATGGAGTGCAGGTCTCTTGCACAATACCCGCTTGGTATTTAATCGAGCCCGAACTTTGCGCCGTAGCGGCTCGAACCGACCAGGAATTCGAAAGTCTGAGTGCGCATGCCTAGCAGCTAGGCGAAGTACGTATAAGAGGTATTCAAGTTGTTCGATAAATACCAGCGCTACCTGCCGGCTATAATATTGCATAGGAGTTATCTCCACACATTTATTCCCAGCTAGCTCACTCGGTTCGTGGGAAGAATGATTTCTGTCGCAGCGTTCGAGCGTTGGTTGACTGTAGCATAAAATTGGGTTGTTGTATGTAGGTACAGTAGCCGTGTGTTCCTCATTGGAACCACCACGGTTAATATTTTCCCTTCTTCCTTCCTTCCTTCCTTCCTACGGAATTGAAGGAGATATCAAGGGAATGAGGTAGGTAATAATGGGTAAACGGATATGTATGTCGTGTACCGACGCTATATCAAGATTGAGAATTGTTCGGAAAAGAGCCAACCTCTTCTTCTTCTCCGGAACTCACCATACTCCCATGCCAGAAGAAAATTCTCCCGTGTTCTGATCGCCGGATGCTCAACTGGGTTCGGCCGCGAAATGGCTATCAATGAGATTTTTTTTACGGGACGGGATACGGTATGGCGTCAGCCATTGATGGTCATTGAAATGACGGCCTTGCACGTATACGGTACGGAACGGTCAGCAGCCCTAGTCTAGTAGGTACAGTACCGTACAATTGAGGTGAGTCTAATTTCCCAAGCAACAGGGGCCCGACGAGCAAACACAAAAAGCGGAGGCGGCCAGTTGGGGCGCGAAAAGACAGTGGATGGGATACATCCCAGTCGCCGATGCAACGCTGATGAAAGGAGAGACGAACGAGCGCAGGGGGGAATCGGGATTCGAAAAACGGATATAGGGTCGAAAAGTTTTTTTCGACCCTCGGCCAGACCCCCCCCCCTCCCCCCCTATATAAGGAAGGAGGTTTCCACCCCTAGCGGCGGGCCGCGCTTCCGAGTCCTGTCCGGGCTCACAGCCACCACATTGACAGCTCCCAAATCCAAACCAAAGATGTTGCGGCCCATCTCTGTGGACTCTACTGTGACTACGAAGGCCTTTGAGGGTACACATTACATCCACACCACCCCTCATACAAATAAATTATATTCTCGGAGTTCCAAACATTGAATTTCAATATTGACTGAGGGTCTCCGGAGTGCTGCTTTGACCACATCTCTGACCCACTCACATATATGTTCAAGGCACAGGTGCCATGTGTTCACCGATTTCGAAGACCACGGCGTGAGAATTCTCGTCGTATTAACGCCACAGCTAGACGTTTGCCGAGCGTGATTTTGAACGACTAGTTGTCCTCCGCTCGCAAGATCACCGGAGGATAGACGCCCTCCAATCTTAGCTTTCGCTTCGAAGATGCCACGATGCCACCATGTTCATCTTATTAGCTGGTAGGCCGCGCCTCCCATTGCCCACCCTTTCACCCACCCATGGAGGGCTACAAGCGCTCGAACAGTACCTTGTCTGACTCCGACACGATCGTCGGGGAAGACAGCAGCTCACAATGCACCCCGGTGGCTTTCAACCCGATATCGGTGGAGAGCTTTAACCGATACTGCCGCGGGAGATACGTGTCAGTAAAAACTAACCGTGATTGCTGATACAGCTAATTGACATTTACTTCAGCAAAAACGTCGCCACCCCATATTGCGTTCCCCCGTTTTGTCGGCCCTTCTCTCGGTGAGATGAATTGAGATGAATAATTCCAGGTGATAGAACATCTTTGCTGACATCTCCACTCAGGGGTTCCGTACCAAACTGGACGCCCCACCGACATCCTGAAGGAGTTCTGTATTTTATGCACGAAAAACATGTGAGTTGTGCCGATGACGTTGTTTTGACCTGGAACTAACCCCGCCAGTAGAGGATATTCACGGATGCATATATGTACAACGACGCGGTACTGGACAAAATGAACACCTGTATTTCACAGATCATCATCCGTCTTGGAGACAAGGGCTTTTTCGCTTCCGGCGCGGAGGAAATCGATGTCGTCCTGGATTTGGCTGAAGACAGCGATGACATGATCAAATGTGGTTACTATTTTGTGGATCATTCTATGCGCTCTATTTTCTGGATGAATTTCTTCGACATGGACCAGCTCGTCGCGTGGAAGCGCGTTCCTGGAATCGACTCGGCGTCATACGTCAGTGAGTGCACTGTAATTTTGCACGTCGATTTATACTATCTAACCGCACAGGCCTCATCCTTGAGCATCAATATTGGTTGGTTTTTCCATTGATGAAAGGTGAATTATTATCAGCGCCTTCTACTGATGCGCCGATCGCTGATGCACCTCATTTTCAGATTCATTGCACCCTTATTTCAACCTCCAAGGCGGCATTGCGACCTATTCCCGGCTTGTAGGGCCACCTCACCGGCCGTGATAGGTGAATTGCGCGACGCGATCGTGGACATTGCCACCGGTATTATCATTTTATGCCTGCGCATTGTAGAGGACTCATTAAATTGAATGTTGGCAGATGCATTGACATCGCCAACTACCACAGTCGCGTTTGCACTTGACGACCTGTTAAAAATGCTCACATTGACCATCTCCATGGGTGGCGACGTTGAGGGCGCCAGACCTGAATCGTATGGCGTCAAGATCGACCAGGGATTATCATTGGGTCCGTCCCGTGTTGACCTATTCCATTCACTGCGTTTCCAACCCCCGTAGACCGACCTCTGTCTACGTAGTTCTACATGCGGCGATCTTCGGCTACGTCCGGCTACCTATGTGTACACCGAGCCCTGTGGCGAGCTTGATCTACCGTCCGGCTACATGCCGTAGACACGGTCCGTCTACCCGTCGACTACCCGTCGGCTACTTAAGTCTACCTGCGTCTACGCGGTAGACATATGTAGATCCACCTCGCTCAACTTCATGACATAGATTTGCCCCCATCTTGCAGTTCTACCGACTCTGGATCCCCAAATTGGCTCAGGTGCGTGTACATGTGTCTACATCCGCCTACGTGCGGCTACGTCGTTCTACGTGCGTCTGTGTCGGTGTAGGTGAGTGAATGAATGTACAGCTATGTAGACCGATGTAGACTTACTGCGTCTACATGGTGTGGACACAGGTAGAACAGGGTTCCATCTACCCTTCGTCTACGGGGGTAGACGGACCCTCTGTCTACATGGGGTGGGAACGCAGTGATTCTATTCTCAGCCCGCCTCATGATGCTATTTGGTTCGCGCCCGTCGATCTTGTACATTTATCCACCTGACTCCATCTTCATTTTTCAGCTCAGGAAAGGGTGAACCACTTTCAAGGGGAATACGCAGCCCGGCTCGATCGGGTAAATTCGGTTTATGGCCACACCCCAAGTCGCTCATCTTGGATGACGAGGATATTATCACCGCTGCTATTCAACGCTCCCAAAGGACATCTCCGGAATCTCCGGGCAATATTTACGGACGACATCATCAGCCAACTCTCTTGGAAAAGGCTCATGGAACAAGTTCTCGCAGAGTGTCAAGTGGCAAGACATGACTTTATATGTAAGTCGACGGCTTCTTTCTGTTTCTCTGGATTAATTTATACATGCAGGCGTCGCTCATCCTGAACGCCAATGTTGGAATTTTGGCAATTCCTGGCAGCGGAAATACATCAATAGCGCTTGTATCCAGTTACATGTCAATCTGCTTTGGGCTCGGGTCGATTATCCTAGGTAAGAACATTCCTTTATGTGACGTTAAAGCTCTGAAATGTTTTCCAGGTTTGCTATTATCGCGCAAGGATCGGCTCGAAGCGGTTGATGCTGTCACAGCTACGCCGGTACGTTTTCTTTTTCTACTGTGCGGTTGTCCTAAAGATCAATTATCCAAAGGCGCACTCGTTCAAGCAACAATCCCTCCATGCATTGGAGGCGCGAGCGTTTTTGTTTTCTCTTCCATACGTTTTCATGGTGCGCTTTATCTTCCCTATAAAGTAACGATCAATGGCGCTTATTTTTCCCGAAGGATGGCCACCTTTCTCTCCAGTTTCTTGATCACAGCCCTTCAAATGAGCAACATACGCCTCAGTACCACTGTGCTGATAACCGCGGCTGTACTTTTCTGGCAATCGTCAGCTGTATATTTTCTGCGCATGGTTGGGGACTAGCCCGTATACTACGCACTATAGGCCAATTATTTCGTGGACGGTCCCCGCCTCCAGGTGCTGCGCGTGGCCGGAACAAAAAGGTCGATGTCCGCTGTGGTGTGGTTGGCAGCGGCTAGCGTAGTTTGGCATATTATGTTCGGATGTGTATCATCGGCAATCACATTGGGCTTTTCCTCCGCTTTCACCCTCCTGCTGCGAGCCCCACTGGCTCATCTCCCCTGAGAGGTCGTAGACCCTCTCCACCGCCAGGCCTGGGGCGCTCAAAATGAACACACAGTTTAATGTTTTCTAACCCTTATTGTCTTAGGAGCGTTTACTGTTGTTTGACATGAATATGTACGATGGACCCAAAAGCTCGACGTCGGCCAGTTTTGGCGGACTCCCGATGCACGTACGGTTTAATCTGTTCAATTGAAAATAAACCGTTATTTTCGACGACGCATAAGTATGCAATCGATTGACAAAAATATACGATTTCCGCCAGTACTAGAGGGCTCACGATGCACGTGCTGTTTAGCCGTTTTAATTGAACAAAAACGATCATTTTCAGAGCACATGCTGTTGATTCACATAAATAGTAAATATACGGTGCGCCGTCCATGGCTCGGATTATGAGTCCTAAAAAATTATTTTTAGACTCGTTTTTCCGATTTTTCTCCGCCAAAGGTGAGGTTTTTTTTGGCCCAGTTTACGTACTTGACTTGTTCGCTTTCATCCCTTCATCTTTACATCCTGCAGGAGGATCTGTTTCATGTTCTCGCCGCAGTCAGTCATGCGTCTTTTGACTTGTCTCAGTTACTCCAATAAATCTGTTAGCCCCGAGTTATTGATATGAGGTTTACAGCTAATAACAGTACCGAAGGCGCAACCAAAAAAAATCCGTTTTTGGCCGTTTTTGATCCCCGCGAAAGAATTGCCCGTAGCGGCCTCAATCCTCGTCCGTTTGGGCTGGAACCTAGCTATAATTAACGACCTATTCCATGCGCAATTAGTGATAGAGCCAAATCCAAAAAAAATTACATACTGACTAAGCTGGTAAACACGGTGTTGTGCACAAAGAATTGCCCGTAGCGGCCTCAATCCTCGTCCGTTTGGGCTGGAACCTAGCTAGAATTAACGGCCTATTTCATGCACAATTAGTGATAGAGCCAGATCCAAAAAGAAATTACATACTGACTGAGCTGGTAAACATGGTGTTGTGCACCGAGAATCTCGTCTGGCATGCCCAAATACTGTCCGACGGAGCTGATTTTTTTTGAGCGATGATCTGGGAGTATTTCAAAACCTTTGATAGAGTCAGATTGGCACCTGAGTCTCCTTGCTTGCGAGGAATACAATTCTCGGACAGGATCTAACTAAGTGACCGTGGCTCTCCCATTTCAGTCTCTATAAAACGGAAACATCCCTGGTACAAGCACAGGCAATCTTTCGATCAGTGAGACACTACAATTTCACAGAAAACCCGTGTAGGACGCGTGTAGGAAACACTAATTAGAACACATCAATATCACTGCAAGTCACTGTCACATCACCTGCATATTGCCGCCGCGCCCACAACCCACACCTGACACCACTCCTCTTTGTTCTCTCTGCTCTACCAGAATTAGCCGTCAACTGGATCCAACGGAACAGAGAGATATCCCTGTTTATTTTGCAAGAGGATCCCGGTACGCAACTAACCTCCTGCAATTATCGCACCTCTGACTCTGGTTGTTCAGTCTGGCACTCGATTCTTGTCGGGATCATCCTGGCTGTTTTAGCATTTGAATTTAGAGGGGGGGAGGACTCGGGGTAGTCGGAATATTGACTCCGACTAGCATACACTGCTCAATACCTCATATACTCTTATTCACCCGTCAACTATGATTTAAAAATACTATTGAGACCCTCATCTCAAATCTATGCATCTTACACTAGAAAAAGAGGGATAACTACCTTTGTGTTCTCCGCGTGTTCTCGGCGCTCACAACACGTCGTGTAGAGGCTGAAATGGGAGAGCCGCGGTCACTTAGTTAGATCCTGTTTGAGAATCGTATTTCTCGCAAGCAAGGAGACTCAGGTGCCAATCTGACTCTATCACAGGTTTTGAAATACTCCCAGATCATCGCTCAAAAAAAATCAGCTCCGTCGGACAGTATTTGGGCATGCCAGACGAGATTCTCAGTGCACAACACCGTGCTTACCAGCTCAGTCAGTATGTAATATCTTTTTGGATCTGGCTCTATCACTAATTGCGCATGAAATAGGTCGTTAATTCTGGCTAGGTTCCAGCCCAAACGGACGAGGATTGAGGCCGCTACGGGCAATTCTTTGTGCACAACACCGTGTTTACCAGCTTAGTCAGTATGTAATTTTTTTTGGATTTGGCTCTATCACTAATTGCGCATGGAATAGGTCGTTAATTATAGCTAGGTTCCAGCCCAAACGGACGAGGATTGAGGCCGCTACGGGCAATTCTTTCGCGGGGATCAAAAACGGCCAAAAACGGATTTTTTTTGGTCGCGCCTTCGGTACTGTTATTAGCTGTAAGTCTTCAATTCTTTCGGTGTTTTTTTTCAAACTGGTGTTATTACACTGGCTTTAATGAGTGGAATCAGTATTTTGCTTGCTCTTTATTTCGGTCGGTGGATCTTGAATTGCTTTTGGTTTACCAGAGCCCTCGACATGAGGTGATAATCATCAGATTGCTGAGTTGGCTGGTTTCAGTCAATCTTGATCCGATACCTTATATTTATGATCCTTAGATACGGATCTTGTTTAAAACACCGGGACAACAAAACTGGTGATGGAGGATGTCTTCCACTAGTCGAGGCTTATCCAAGTGCAAGAATGAAAGTGAGGTATGGACTTGACAGAATCGCAGGTCATCAGATATTGTATACCTCCAGGTTTCTCTAACTCTGTCGTCGGATGCTGTACTTACGGATCATCGAGGAATGTTCCGGAAAATTACCATGTGTCATCCGGTGCGCTCGCCGGCCGCTACGCCCGTGGTAGAAAAATACATCTCCTGGCCCTCTTCGACCTCATCCCGCATACTCGGAAGCTCATACGTAACATGTCACCCCATTTTGGCTGCACTCGCGCTTAGGCATCCTTTCTGATACAATTTATCGACAGATATGCCTAACACTTCAGCAGCTGCATTGTTCAGTGACAAGTTAGTGTACGGCTCCTCTTGGTGCTTCTCGACATTTGCTAATCTTGCCATAAGTCTGGCATCTACCATGCTCATCAAATTTATGTGTGTATCTTCCCAGAACACTTGGGTGTCGCTTGCTATGCCTACTCCGACTTTTATTGTTGCATCAGATGAGAGGACACGCAACATCTGGCTGGGAATAGCTGTTGAACGATCAGAATCAGGGCACTTGGGCTTCAGGTCGCTCGCCTTTGATGAGCGACATGTTAAAAATCCAAAGTACTTCGTCTCTGGCTATTTGGACAAGACACAGTCCAGTATTTTCCCATAGTAGCGCCAGTATGAGTGCTGGATCCGTGTCGAATGTTGCCAGTACGGCGAGCACTTTTTTCATGATAGCTGCTGCCATGTGATTTACAGCCGATTGCAGTACCGAAGGCGCGAATCAAAATTTCCTGTTTTGGGACATTTTCGAAGAATTCCCGATATTTCAGCCAGTTCTTCACCGATTGCCTTGAAAATTCGATAAATTTACTCGGCTAATTCACTTGCAATTAGTGATAGAGGGGAATGTCTGAAAATATCATGTATTACCCATTTTCTGATTCCGGGTTGTTTTCAGACCGAAAGCCGTCTAACATGCTGAGAGCATGGCCTAGCAGCGTAATATTTTGGTTTGGACAGTGCATTCGACTTTAGAAACATCTGATAGAGCCAGAGGCATAGATAAATCACTTGCAGTCCCTCCAGATCCCACGGACACATTTGCCAGTTCCGGTATCAAAACATATTGTAAAGATTACATTTATCCATACATTTCATCGATTTATGGCTCCATCACTTTATTCCTCAGTCAAATATGGTGTCCAAACCAAAATATTACACTGCTGGGACATGCTCTCAGCATGCTAGACGGTGTTCAGTCCGAAAACAGCCTGTGATCAGAAAATGGGTAATATATGATATTTTCACACATCCCTCTCTATCACTAATTGCGGGTGAATTATTCGAGTAGATCTGTCTAATTTCCAAGTGAATCGGTCAAGACCTGGCTGAGATATCGGGAATTCTTTGAAATTGTTTCGAAACAGGAAATTTTGATTCGCGCCTTCGGTACTGCAATCGGCTGTAATCAGCTTCTTCTGATTGGAAACTACCGTGATATGTTCTTACCTTTATCCATGGTGGTTGGTATTGGTTTGTATTTTCAAGTGCAGTTCGAACCGGTATTTATTCTGGGCAGAGCATTGACTGGATGCGGCATATAGTGTTGACTTGAACCAGAATCAGCCACATAACTGCGTGCAGAATTTTTGGCTCCGGGACGGCTGTCCATTCAATGTGCGCGCAGCTGTGCAGATTTCTGTCAGGAACTACGGACCTGCAGTTTTTCGTTGTTCTGTTTATCGCCGGAACATCATTACGCTGCGCCGCACGACTTACGAATAAACTGTGGCGTAGAATGTTGATGTGCACCCCGTGAGGTCCACGTACTCCATTAATAATAATACGAAACTCCTCTGTCTCAGTGTCTGCGCAGATTCATCCGGTTATATCAGTCCCGAATATATCCGACATAAATATTGTAAACCTGCGTACACAGCGCGCCTTGGCTCCTTTGATCCGAACTCTCATCACGCTAGTTTTTGACTTTTCGCCCCATGACTTTACGTGCACGTGAACTGCATTGCAATGGCTTCGTTGTCTGTTGAAGCTCCGATGTTCTGGTGTATCCACTTCTTCCTTTCTCTACCGCCACCACGCGTGCCACCCGCTCATCAACACCGACCGCGTTCGATGCCTCCCGACTTGAGCGACCTCCCCGATGCCTTCTGCCTCATGGCCCTGCCTGCACATTTTCCGACATAATTCACCCGCATTTCTAGGGCATTGTCGGGTAGCAAGACCCTAATCTGTTCGTCTCATATTCCTTGCCACTTACACTCTGCTACTAACTGCATTGTAACCTGTTTAGCGCGTCTGACGTCGTCTCTGTGCCACCGACTTCCGCTCCCCGGTGGCATCGCCTGCCTCTTTAACGTGCTACAGGCATGCTGGGACTGGATCCGCTCCATACCATCCCCTCCCTCCCCTTCGACACGTCAGATCGCGTTCAGAGCGGTCAAATTCCTCTGCGCATGCCGCGCCGAGATGTTCCATGTAGTATTCCCGTGTATTTCTTTCGTAGTTCCCTGGTCAATTTAAATCACCCTTTCGATCCATCTCTTCCTGAAGTACAAGTACTTGAATGCTTATTAATTATTCCTTGTGTTGCCCTCCATCGAGGCGGCGGACTATCAAATTCCTTGCGGAGTGCCGACCGGCAGATCACGTGAAGTCAAATTTGTGGGGCGAAAAGTACACAACTCATCACGCTCTGTCTCAAGAGTGCGTATTCTGCTACTCCCTTTTGATTGCGTGTTATGGGCATGCTCTTTGCTGATCTGCCTCGACTGGAATGATGCTGCCACTCTGATATAGCAACACTTTACAAGCTCCTGGATGTGTATTACTGGCTTATAAATATAACAATTGTAGCGCGCTTTGCGGCAGAGCCCACGAACTAAGTATTTAATTCAGTGCTACAATGGAGAAAATTAGCCTTTACTTACTTCACGGACCCGGTAAGGCTCCAACCATTTAGTTTTTGTTTACACTCGGGCGTAAACTAAACAGAAACAGTGTGAAAACAATTTAAAACAGCTTAAACAGTTCATAAACAGTATTTTTTAGAGGCTGTACACGCTATATGGGCTACTTACTGCAGACCATGATATTAGTAGCCCGATGATACGATGGTACTCGGGGTGCGGTGGAACGATAACTATGAAGCCGAGATAAAGGTCTAAACCAATATAACCAACTAAACAATCAATCAAACAACAACTCCTCCTCTTTATGAGTAATGATAATCGCGGGTGTTCGGGGGTAAAGACCAAGTATTAGGTCAATAGATCGCTTACTGTTCAGAGAACAGGGGAGTGGGATAGACAAGGGTTGTGAAACCAAAGTCGAGCAATACGTGCTATGTTCGAGACTTCGTACAAGCGGTGGGTTCGTGGGTTTTTAAGGCAATAACGGCCAGTAGCCGGCGAGTTTATGTCAATTAAGACGGGTTTGTTGGATTTCTCCAGGTTTGGGACACGATACACTCCTGCAGGACCGCAGTATATAACACAACACAGAACACAAATCACAGAACACAAAACACACACAATACGACCCGCAGTGCTGGACAGAGTCCACACAATTCACAATTCAGTCACACAGTCAATCACAGATACAATCCAATCCAATCCAATTGTTTGCCAAAGGTACAGTACTCGGTTCGAGATAACGGTCACTTGGGTCTTAGAGCTAAACGACAACTCCGAGCCACAACGCCGTTGCGTATGTGAACAAGGTAAACCGAGTGATGTCACTGCACCGTTGTGCGCGAAACCCCAAGGCAGTCTGCTCCAGAACCTCTCTAAACTACGTGCTTTTATACTACTGGGATCTTGACTTTACAACACATCTATTACTACACCTCGGAAAGCACTCCGTCCCGGCGTGGAGCCGCGGGACGATCTTAGGGAATCCCCTGACTCCTATTGGCCACGCGCCGGCTCCATGAGTCAGAGCTCTCCTTGGTACTCGATCGGTTTGAGAGTTATTGGTTAATCGAACGGATGGTTCCGAGCTGGCATCTTCTTCGTCTAGTGCTCGTCCCGAGCGTCAGTCTTCATTGTCTATGATATGGCTACCTGTGGACACCTTCCCCGTGTCCGTAGCTAGTCTGGTTGTTGTGATAGACCAAAGTTCCACTTGTCTCGGTAAGTGCCGGTGCCATCGCGATTTGATGTTTAACCGGTACAGCTATTCTGATGCGTAGGCACGCTCAGCCGTCGGCAACTCACTTCGTCCGTGTCTATTTACAGAAGTCTCGCCCCATCCAAGGGTCTGGACCCATCATGTGACTTGTCGCGCTGTTCTCGATAAGAGACACAATGGTAAACAATCTCGAAGTCGGCCGCTTTGGAAGGCCCCAGTCGCCTGCACGCGATGTCATGTATTCCTTCCCATCTCCTTGATACTAGTCTAGCACTCAGCTCATCCGTACGCACACGGGTACTGATATAAGGTAGTTAGTCCTGTTCTCGGTAAGTCGTACTTTGGCCCCAAGTCGAGGTACTGCCATAAGATCATGCCAATAGAGAACCTAAGCTATGTGACTGTTAAGCTACTCGTTCGGAGCTCCCGATAGCTTCTTATAGAATAGAGAGAGCGTGCTTTATAAGTATAAAGACGCGAAACGCGAAAATACACCCGTGGTTTGTACACGGCTTATCACCGAGAACCCCGCCTTAATCTACATCTTGGCAAGCATCACCTTCATGATCATATCTGAAAAACTGGTCAATCTCAATCACGCCGCCAACCAGAGGAGTATTGTCGGCAGATTCCGAGTCCACCATACAGACATTGACGAGGAATGCAGCGGTGGATCCGGGACGCAGACGAGCAAATAATTTGATGCCTCGCGGAAGCTTGATGCGTGTAGATACAGAACTCACTGGCAATAACATTCCGATGTGCGGCGCTGTGCGCTTCGTCATTAGCAGCATCAGTGACACTGGAGGAAGGTTGTTGATTTTGGCGGGCTTTTTAATAGTGGCCTTGCTAAGGTCGCGTGAGGGGTGCGTCAACAACTTTGCAAGTGTGAGAGGTGAGACGTGTCCAGTCACAGATATCACGAGTTTATGTGCCAGGTGGCGCCAAGGATGAGTCAAGGTATTGTGTAATTGCTCGTAATTGTTTCATGGCCATCGGAGGCCGACAGGGGGTTTTCTTTTTTTTTTTTTTTTTTTGGTGGTACATTAGCCGGTAGCAATTAACAATAGGTTAACCCGACCGGTTTGTAAAGTGTGAAACATTAGTTCCATTGGGAGTGGTTTCCACCACCCAGAGAAATGCATTGCGCACACCCATTGGGTAGTGTGGGACTGTCGCGTCACCCGATGCCGCGGCCGTTGCGTCGCCGGGGATGGGTCTGAGAGAATGCGCGATTACCCACTAAAACTCTGGGCTCCCGGAGCCAATTTTCCGGTAAGTCGAGCTCATTGTCCAGCGTACCAGACCAAGTGGTAAGGACCAGTTGGGGCGCCAGAGCGGGGCGCTTTCCTTTGCGTGGTCTATTTGCCAGCGTTATATCGACTTGTAGTCTTTGGTTCACTGCGAACTTCCATTTGTTGAGTATTTCTTGCTCCGTTGCGGGCATCCCGTTCCGAGCAATCCTCCGATCATTTCGTAGCTTCCAGATTACGTAGGCGGATTCGGACATCAGTATCCGGTACAGCCGCTGCGTTCCGGACTTCATCTTACCCTTATCATCACGGAATTCCGCAAGCCCGCACCCCAGGATTGTACCCAGTGATACCTCGGGCCACTTCTCTTCCTTCTCCTTCCAGAGAGTCTCCGCTGCCTTCCATACGAGTTCTTGGCCCGGGCATTTGCATTGGAGTAGGATATGATCCAGGTCTTCTACGACGTCGCCGCAATCAGTGCAGATGGCCCGCTCTTCACATTCGGGTATGTGGTTCCAGTACTTGCCTATCCTGTGCGTGTTATGGATCCCCTTCCAGAGGAATTGGGAAGTACGCGGGAGGATGTCCTTGGTGGTGAGTGATTTCCAGATCTCCTCGTCGGTTGCGTATTTGCCAAAGGCGTCTTCCGCCGCCTTCCTCACGACGTCGAGCATTCTCGACGTCGATGGCCTCGGGGCCATGGTACTCACTTGAGTTTTTACCTCGCGTATACTACGGTAGAAAACACATTGATGATTTCCTTGTAGGCTAAGGCCTGGGAGGGCCGTACCCGGAGGCAGTGTGAGCTCCCATTGCTCCACTCTCCGGTCTCTTGCGGCTCTCTTCGCCAGGGTGGAGGCGTGCTTGCACAGCGCCCGCCCTCCGGAGCCAGGAACTGCTACGTTGAAGATGGTATGTGCTTTCCTGGCCTTGAGCTCGGCTGCTAAACAGCGTAGCACCTCTCTATGCGGCACCCCTACCCAACCTTCATGTTCCCAGTTGGGTAACTTTTTGTTCATCGCATCTCGCACATAGTTCTGTGTACTAGTAATTGTGAGTTTAGTTTCTCTGTTTGTAATTTTAATCGCTTCTAACGCAGCGAAGAGTTCGGCTCCATATTGTGACTGTGCCTCTGTGATAGGAATGCATTTGCCTTTGTTTCGTTCATCCTCGATGTCGACGAAAATGCCAGCGGCGGCGCGTGCCTGCTTGCCCGATGGTGAGTGTACCACCCCGGCGATGTATATTTCTACCGCTTCGGGAACGGGTTCGCCCGCAGCTCTTCTGCGCTGTATAGGTGGATCACTGCGTTCCACAGGTTCGCCTGTCCTGCGGGTCATTGCCCGGAGGCCTTGAGCAAGTGACGTGATACCTCTGGGGCGTCGGAAGAGTCCAGTATCGTCCTCTCGGTCTGCGGGCGTCGCTTCGGGGTCTGGCTCTACGGCCTCTCCATCCGCGGGGATCCATCTGGGAAGTATTTGGCCCAAACGAGATCTCGCCGCCTTTATGCACGCGTGGGGCTTTACACACCCTCTGGTCCTATCGTCCTCGCATGCAATACACTCGCACAGGTCGTGATTTTCGTGCTCGGGGTCGTCCAGTCGCAGGATTAAATCCAAGCCGTCGCCAACCGTCATCTTGGCATGGTTATTTCTCAAGCACTTGGCCCTAGTGCCGTTGTTCTGTTGGTTTTTTTGGTGGTTCTCCCCAGGGTGGTGCCACAGCGGTAGGTCTTTCTGTATATCGGTGGAGGGTTGTACTACCTCGAAGCCAAGACCATATTTATTCAGGCATTTTACCATCGTTTTATGCATGGCTGGGGGATCGCGCTGGTTGACTTTGATATTTTGGATCATAAGGTGTGTCTTCGCCTCCTTTGACACCGACGAGGGGTTAACAATATGTTGGGATAGGCGGTGGAGGGCAAGGGACGCCCAGTGGGCGCGTTTCGCCGAGTTGGTTTCTGCTAGGGCGGCAGCCTTCAGTAGCAGGAGTGCCTCGTTCCGGGCTTCCAGATCCAGCAGACCAATGCCGCCTTTTTCGCGAGGCATCATCAACGTGTCGCGTGCGATCATGGATGATTTTGAATCATTTATGAATTCCTTCTGGGATTTTAGTATGTGCTTTGTCACTGCGGCCGGCATCCCATTGACCTGGGCTAGGTACTGAGATCGGGAGCCTGCTATTATCTGATCTGCATTTTTCTTCAGGTTTAGTGTTGGGTTAAGACTAGCCCATCGCTCATAATCGGAGTCTATTTTTCAAGTGTCGGTGTCCAGACACCGAAGGCGTCGACACCATTTCCAATGAAACTTCCAAGTATTCGAACCGCCTCCCCTTCTCCTGCGATGTGGATGTCGGACGGGATTTGGTCATCATCCACGTTAAGCTGTCTCGTCCCTAGGAGGCGTTCACGGAATTCTGGGGTTCCGAACGGTATGATCTCTGTCTTTGTAACATTGAAACGAGCCCCTGATGCGAGGCACCATTGGTCTAGGATCTTCTTAAGATCTTCAAACTTGTCGTGTTCACTCAAGTAAGCGGTGGTGTCGTCGGCGAAAAGCTGGACCACCGCATTTTCTGCCACTCCAGGTATGGAGTACCCTCGAAGGTTGGATCTTCGTAACATAGTCGCTAATGGTTCGATCGCTAGGTTGAATAATAGGCAGGACAGTGGGTCGCCCTGGCGAACCCCTCTTGTGACTCGGAAGGAGGAGCTCAATTCGCCGTTTATTATGACGTGCGTGTCCGCAAACTTGTACAGAGATTTCACCGTGTTGATGAAGGAGTCTGGGATTCCGTGTCCACGGAGAGTGTCCCATAGGTAAGGGTGGAGAGTTTTATCATATGCCTTTTCTTGATCAAGTGCTACAATGACGCCGTTCTGTAGGTCATCTTCCGAATAATCGACTACCTCCATGGCTAGGTAGATGGCGTCCGTGATTTTACGGCCTTTCATGAATCCCGATTGGTCTTTATGGATAAGGTATGGTGCAACCCAACTCAGTTTGTTGGTTAACGCTTTGGTGAATATCTTATAGTCTGAGTTTAGGACGGTAATAGGACGATAATTTGCGATGTCAGTCCTGTCTTTCTTTTTGAACAGGGGACACATCCATCCCAAGGAGAAACTCGATCCTTCGACCATGCCGTGCTCCTCAATATCATTGAACACCCATGTGAGCACTTTAATTATATCACATGTTCTCCTCTCGGGTCCTCCGCTTTCAGCGTTCTTTTCATTTTCCTTATGAATTGCTTCAAGCCGCCGCCAGAATTCTGTGGCGAGTCCGTTTATCCCGGATGCCTTTCCAGAGGCTGCTTTCAAGAGAGCCTCCAATACATCGGCCTCGGTGAGTTTTTCAGTTAAAGGTTTCATGTCTACCCCTGCACTTGGTTGGGGTAGTAGTTCCAGGACTAATCTCCGAGCCTCTTCCCTTTCTTCTAGATCGACTCCTATCCCGTCAGATTGAAGGTTGTTATGGTAGTCCCGGGCAATTTCTGCCATTTCAGAGGACCGTCGGCTGCCCTTCTCGGGAGTGATATCCGTCCGACGGAGGTAAGTCAACGTATCTCTCGGCTTTTTTTCTTTAGTAAGGTTGACAGCATACTTCGTGATATGATTCAGCTCAGTGTAGCCGCGGACCCTTGTTTCTAGTCGCTTCCTCTCGCGCTGGCGGTCCACCAGTTCGTCGATCTTCCTCTCGATAGCTCCAACGAGTTCTGCAATCTCTTCTTGCGACTTCCTTTCCGCGGGTGGGCGGTGGTTTTCGGGCACCGGCGGATCATCGTTGTCGGGCCCAGGGTCCGGATCTACCGGCACTTCGGGCGCGGGATTGTCAAGTGCCGGGCTATTTAGCAGTGTCTCGCGCTCTTCCTCTAAAGTTTTCTTCTTCTTCTCTGATGCTCCTATCGCGGTTTTAGCTCTTTTCTGTGCACGCTCCAGGACCGTGTCCTTGAATTTTTCGAACCGTGTTTGGGCGTTAGACGATTCGGTGCGTGGTTCCATCATAGCATCTTCCAGCTTACATGCCTCTTCTTCAGCGTAAGTCATGAATTCTTTATCATAGTGTAAGAAGAGCGGTACCGCCCATCTGCCCTTCCCTATATAAGGGGCCCCGGGAGCGGAGATGGTCACGGAGACCATCCTGTGGTCTGTCAGACCGCCGGCTGTATCGCTAATTTCCCAATTGTGGCAGTTTTTCAAGAGGGTGGGCGACACCAGGATCCGGTCTATGCGGGACAGGGTCCCGTGTGTACTTACGTGGGTGTACGCCTTTGTTTCCGGATTGTTTTGTCTCCAACCGTCTTTTAGCTCCAGAAGACGGACAAACCTCAAATATGCGTTAACTACGGCGTCAGGGTCAGTGTGGTGTGGCAACCGGTCAATCGCGTCGGAGATTAGGTTGAGGTCACCGCCCGTGGCGTCTGGCACGGGCAGGTCGGTTGTGAGCCACAGTTCACATAGTGTATTCCAGTAATTAATCTTCGCCTCATCAGATTCTGTCGGGGCGTACAGTCCCAGAACCGTCATGTTTCTTGTTCCGTGCCATGGAATAACGGCGAGGAGGGCCTTGCCAGGTATAAGGTAGTGCATTTTTACGCCATCCGTGTTAGTGATTTCTCGGTTCAGGACGATAGCTACCCCCTTCGCGGCCGGGTTTTCGGGGTATTCGTAATTGAATAGTTTCAAGCGTTTGTTCATATAACTGTCTTCTATCTCTAGGGCTTGGGCGGCCGACATATGTGTTTCGGTAACAATCATAACCCCAATTCTTTCTTCGCCCATCATACGATGAACGGTGTGCCATTTGTGGCTCTCTTGAGATAGCGAGGTAGCTTTGATGCCATTTATGTTAATCGCTTTCAGATTTAACGTGGCCCTTGTGTTTCGGGCGATCCGAGGATTTCCTATTTGTTGCTTCTCTCTCTTGCGGTTGAAAAAAGCCGGTGCATGGTCCTCATCTCGAGGACATCCCCTTGGAGGGCATTGATGCCTCGGGCCTGTAGCCCTGCCCTGCGTTTGGGTGTTTACTCCGGTGCGCGGAGTGCTGGGGCCAGTTGCGGTCCCCCCCGATTGATCCCCCGCGACGCTCGGATTTCTCCTCGCGTTGCCGGCTTCTCTCGGGCGGAATGGCAGGTCTGAACCCCCGGACGGCGCGCCCAGGCTAGCTGTGGCACTGCCGTTACCGACACGGCGCGCTCTCGCGTGCATGTTTGGGATTCGTCGCTCTTCGTCAGTCACTGCGTCAGCCAGAGTTACGGTTGAACTGGCGCAGGGGGGGTCTCGATGAGGATAGCCGGGGCTAGGCCCCCGGTTGCCCCGGCTCCCGCTGGATTCGTCGTTTATTCTCGTAGCCTGCGGGCACTGACGAGGGGGATGCGCCCTCTCCCCGACACCCTCCCGCGTTCCAGGAGGGTCCATGGCGCTGCATCTTGTATGTGATGGTTGTGGTGTCATTGTTTCATGGAAGGTTTTTTGGTGGAACTAGTTAGCGGCAATCCGCTCGCTCGTCTTCGCGGCACGTGGTCGTGGCGTTGTGGAGTCCCCCGAGGTTCGCACCGACTCCGGAGTACTCGTCATTTGTCATTACAAGTCTGGACTTATTCATGTATAGGAAAGCGGACTCGTGTATCTGTTCATGGAAGGAACGTTACATCAGGGCGTCGTATCAATCAGGCGTCGTAAGGAAATATCATCATCTAATGTACGTAGTACGAGGCGGGAGTTCAGAAGAAGTCATCGCGCTAATAAAGAGACCGAGAAGGAATATTTTCAAAGAGAGAAAACCCGGTGGCCTGCACCCGGGAGGGGGGTCTTTGTGCGTCGGGGCGTCGGGGACCCCTCGAGGGCGGGCGGCGTCGACGACGAGAGAAGAGAAAAGCGGTGGTGGGAGAAAGAAGGCATATGTTATGGCACAACATGAGAACCCCGCGTTGGCCTCACGGCGTTCGGGCGGTGTTTAACGTCATAGTTGACACCACGAGGCCTCCGGCGTTCTCAGTGCTCCGGAGATCCGGTACAAAGAGCGACACAAAGAGCGCGTGTTGCAGCGAGGAGGGCGGGAGTGGCTCAGAGGCGTCGGGCTCACGCGGTCCTCTGGGGATAGAGTAGACACGGACACGGTGGTCGGGATGTTTTTTAACGGCGTCCTTACGAGGTTATGTACTTCGTTTATGTATGACATACGGGACGGGGACATATTTGGTTCCGGGCGGCGTCGCGCTCGACGTGCGGTGACGTCTTGGGGGGGTGAGCGACGTCTACGCGTCCCCGCCGGGCTCGGGTGACCAGCAGGCGTCACCTTCATCGCTCGGCGGGGACGCGCACCCTTCCCAGCGGCGTGGGAAATCCGACCATGGTGGTGGTGCGGATCAAAGGGGCCCCTCCCGACAGGGGGTTTTCATTGCAGCCCAGGCAGGCATAGGCGAAGTGAGCGGCGAGTGACAGCAGAACGAACAAGTAATTTGTTGATCTGTTACATCTGTGCATCTGGACTCCGGGATCACCCCATTCCTTTCCGGTTCCGGTTCACCGGAACCGTCCGAGCCGGCTTCGGACCGCCTCGGCTGAACGGGTTTTTACGCAATGAAGAATTACTGAGCGTTTCCTGTTTATCCGTCTTCTTTCTTTTTGTCTCGTACTTGACTTCTCTTCTTCATCCGCATTTGGACATCCTCTTATTGTTATGCTCATGGTCACATTTCCATTACTATATTTAGGATTACAATAACGGACTTTATTATATATACACTTTAGTTACGCCCTGTACTTCAGTTTGATTATTAACATTGCTTGACTTCCTCTTGCTCTGAGTCGCTTTCCGGTTTACCTTCCGGTCCTCACCTATCGACTTCTTAGCTGCCGGCTCAGGTAGTACACACACCCTTACCTTCTGTGGTGTCTGCGCTCCACTTACTTATTTTCCGAACGTTCCGGTCTTCCGGTCTCCGTCTCCGTTCCCAGTCCGGAACCTTCGGACCTTGTCCCTCCCACAACGGCTCGGTATATAACAGTATAATCAAACTCACCTATCTCGGTTGGTTATGTCTCATTCCGACTCCCCGTACACCCCTGCCGCGGTTATCCAAGATCGCCAGCAACGCGATCACCGCGAATCTCGCCTCTTCTCTCAAATAATTCCCATGTCCCCTCCGGTTCATATGATGGCAGATATTCCGACGTCTTTCACCGGACCTGTTCCTCATCTTCCACCTGCTGCATTTCACGGTCGGCGTTCTGTTCCGACTGCTCCGACTACCTTTCCGGTTAACGTTCCGGGCTTGGTCAACAGCCCTCGCACACCGGAAAACCCCACTTTCTACCCACGATCTCCTCATCCGTCGCGTCCCCGGACTTCTGACTTCTACCCGGCTCCGATTCCTTACCCGCCTATAGTCGAAGTCCCCGAGGGCGCTGAGATTCCGAACCCTCAGGATGATGGTGCTAGCGATGGAGGTAGCGACCATTTGTGGCATCATTCCGCTCACCCTTCCGGTTCCGGAGATCCCTCAGGTGATCCTCCAAGTCCACCCCGTGGTGGTAGCCCTTCTGGCGACCCATCCGGTGGTGGTGGTGGTGGCGGTGGTCATGGTCCGCCAGGAGGCGGTGGTGGAGGCCATGGTGGTCCTCCTGGCCCACTAGGTCCTCCGGGTCCACCGGGTTCTCCGGCTGGTCCCGGACCTCAGGGTCCTCCCTTTCCTGGTCCTGAATCACAGGATCAGCTACTTGAGAGCACTTTTCGCTCTTTCCGGGACGCGGTTCAAATGTATCTCCACTCAGCATCCGCTCCTGCTCTCCCTCCTCGCTCGACTCGCTCGAACCTCCGAAATCCGGATACGTTCGATGGCTCGGATCCTTCCAAACTCCAGTCCTTCCTCACTCAGTGCTATTTGCACTTCGCGGAACGTCACCAAGACTTTACTTCAGATGACGACAAGATCTTCTATATCATGTCGTATCTCCGAGGCACTGCCCAGCAGTGGTTTGAACCCAACCTTTATGACCACTCTTCCAGGTCAGTTCCGGTCTGGGACGGAAACTTTTCGCGCTTCATCCAGGAGCTCCAGGACAATTTTGGTCCTCACGACCCTATTGGAGATGCGGAGGATCTCATCCGGTTTTGTCGCATGAAATATACCGACCGGATTGCCACCTACATCGTCGAATTCGATCATCTCGCTGTTATCACCCAGTGGGGCGACAACGCTCTCCAGCATCAGTTTTACGAGGGTCTCCCTCGCCGAATCAAGGATGATATGGTTCATCATAACTATGTCAACACCTTGCACGGAGTCAAAACGATTGCTCGCCGGATCGACGCTCGGTACTGCAAACGCGAGACGGAGAAGCAACGGGAGCGGGAGCACGACAAAGCTTTCGGCTCCGGCCCGACGGGTGCCGTATCCGGTAATCCGTCTGGTGGACAGAAGGGCGGGAATAAGGGGTCATCCAATAAATACTCCTCACCTTCCTCTCCCTCCAATCCCTCGTCCGGTCAAAAAAACTCCGGAAAATCATCTGGGTCTTCGACTCGTCCTGCACCCAGCTCTAGCGGCAACGCGGCCCAATCTTCCACTCCGAAGGCCGCTCCGAAGCCGTACGCCGACAAACTCGACAAGAGTGGGGAGATCAAGCAGGATGAGCGAGAACGCCGGAAGAAGCTGGGCCTTTGCATGTACTGTGGAGGTTCCGGTCATCAGGCTTCCGAGTGTCGGAAGCGCCCGGAGAATGCGCAGGGAAAGGCCGCTACGGCTGAAGCTCCCTCCGAGTCAAAAAAATAGACAGCAGCTCGGATACCTCTTCACCTGGTCCGAGTTGCGTTGACTCCGAGGTGCTTCCTGAGGTCCGTCTCAACGTGTCCGCTCTTTCCCTTAATGCCTTATATGTTTTTCTTTACGCTGCGCTTTTCCGGCCGGACTATACCCATTCCGGTTCGGAATCATGTTCAACCATATCTCCGTCCCTTGTATCACGAATTGCCTCGGAATTCAACTTCCGCTTACAAACTCTCATTGACTCCGGATCTTCTCATTGTTTTATCTCCTCGAAAATCTGCGAATCCAATGGTTTTACCCCGTATGCGGTTGCTCCGGTTAGACTCCGGTATCTCGACGGCTCTTCATCCATCATTAATCAGCAGCTCCGTCTGCTTATCCAATTCCCCTCTGGTGAAGTCCAATCCGTGGAATTTTATGTTACCCATCTTGACTCTCCTTGCGACTTGGTTCTCGGATACAATTGGCTCAACTGCATTAATCCGTTGATTAACTGGTCTGACGCCACTATCTCTTTCTGTCCCGGGTCCTCCGGAGATTCTGTGTCGACACCACAGGCAATTATGCCTGTTCCCGCTTTGGTAGTTCCGACTACGGACGAGGCACTTCCGGTTCTGGCATCCCCGGCCGAGGTGCTACACCGATCCCAACGTCTTCGCCAGATCCCGATCCGTTTATGGAATTCCCAGAGGCCTCAGAGCCTCGTCCATTCTCTGCCCCTCCGCTTGTGTCGCTCGTTTCCGCTGCGGCATACAGTGCTATCATCTGAGACAAGGACACCACTCAGTATACCTTGCGCGCATGCCCGACCGAAGAAGTTCACGCCCGGTCCGCGTCTACTGACATTCCGGACCTTTCCGGTCTTCCTTCGGAATACCAGGACTTCGCTGACGTCTTCTCTGAGAAGGAAGCATACAATCTTCCTCCTCATCGAGAGTTTGATCTGAAGATCGAGACAAATGACGGCGAAGTTCCTCTGGTCGGTCACGTATATTCCCTCTCCCCGAATGAGCTAGCCGCTCTCCGGGAGTTCATTGATCAGAACTTGAAGTCCGGATTCATATATCCTTCTTGTTCGAGTCATGGCGCTCCTATTCTCTTCGCCAAAAAGAAAGACGGCACTCTTCGGCTCTGCGTCGATTACCGTGGTCTCAATCGGATCACGAAGAAGGATCGTTACCCTCTTCCCCTCATTTCCGATCTACTCGACGCTCCGGGGAAGGCACATATTTATACTAAACTTGATCTCCGGCATGCTTATCATCTCATCCGAATTGCTCCGGGCGACGAGCCTAAGACGGCCTTTTGAACTCGCTATGGATCCTACCAGTTCCGGGTTGTTCCGGAAGGCCTCACTAATGCACCAGCGGCCTTCCAACGTTTTCTGAACACCCTCTTCGCTGATTTGCTGGACGTCTATGTTGTTGTCTATCTGGACGATATCTTCATCTATTCCGACGATCCAACCCAACATACAGCGCATGTCCGGGAGGTGCTCCGGCGCCTCCGGGAAACTAGACTTTATTGGAAACTGCCGAAATGCGAGTTCGGTGTCGACACCTGCGAGTACCTCGGCTACATCCTTTCTCCAGACGGTTTCCGGATGGCACCAGAGAAGGTTTCCGCCATCCTGGAATGGCCTACACCACGCAAAGTCAAGGACACTCAGTCTTTCCTTGGCTTCTGCAATTTCTATCGACATTTTATTTGGAACTACTCCTCTACCACCATTCCCCTTACCCGACTCACTCGTTCCAACGTTCGATGGAATTGGTCAGATGATTGCCAATCAGCCTTCGACAATCTCAAGCGGGCCTTCACAGAAGCTCCGGTTCTGCACCACTGGATTCCGCATCGACAAATCACCGTCGAAACGGACGCTTCTGACTATGCCATCGCCTCCATCCTTTCCATCCTCGGAGACGACGGTGACATCCACCCGGTTGCGTTCCGGAGCTGGACCCTCGGTCCTTCGGAACTCAACTACGACACACACGACAAGGAATTATTGGCAATCTTCGACGCTTTCACCATTTGGCGTCATTATCTTGAAGGTTCCGCCCTCCCGGTCGATGTGGTCACGGACCACAAGAGTGCATTTGGGAGTTCAGATTAATGGTGCACCGTTACACCGGCGGTGATGATCGGGAGGGTTCACAGCCACTTTGATGCAGCGGAGCTTCAATCTTGTGATGTGATGTGCTATGCCCGCTAAGATAAACAACGTACAAACAAGTGCACGTCTCAGTGCGATAACGTCTGACCACGCATCTGAAGCCTCCGTCGATGCGCCACAACAGCCGTGGAGCCTCTCGCTTGCTCAAACACTCTGCTTTACACGACTGCTTTCTATTCTCATTCTCCGGGCCATAACGGAAGTGAAACGGGGTGTGTCTGGGGTTGACGCACTACGCGGGGTCTCAGCGTGGTCTCAGCAAGTGGCGAACGACAAAAGGGACGTACCTGTGCCAAGTACATGTTCAGAGCAAGGCCGCCTTTTGTGAGGCGGGGGCCCGGGACAAGAAAATTGTTACATGTCGGGCAGTGCATGCCGGGAGGAGGCGCCATTGCGGAAGAAAGAGGACGAGGGACGGAATGAAAGAAGGAGTCGGAAGGACGCGACGGTAAAAGGAGGGTTGTGTTTGGTATAGACATCCAGCTACAAACACAATTGAATGTCCGCTTGGAGCTGCCGCGTTGCCGCCGGTGAACACAGCCCCCCGGTATTCCGTTAATCTGAGCTCCCAAACTTTGTGGACCACAAGAACCTGGAATACTTCGCGACGACCAAAACTCTTACTCATTGCCAAGTCCGGTGGTCCGAGTACCTCTGCCATTTTAATATGGTCATCCGGTTCCGACCCGGAAAGCTCGGGGGCAAGCCCGACGCGTTGACTAGATGATGGGACGTCTACCCTAAAGAGGGGGATAGGGCTTATGGCCAGTTGAATCCACAAAATTTTCGCCCAATATTTACCCAAGATCAACTCTCCGCGTCGCTCCGGTCAACTCTCCTTGAAGAAATTGTCCTTCGAGCTACTGTCGTTATGGACGTCGAGAAGCTTCACTCCGATATCCGATCACACATTAACGACGATCCCGCCGCAGTGGCTGGCCTCAATACTGCCAACTCCGGTACTTCTCCGCGCTGAACCATCGATGACTCCGGTCTTCTCCGGCTCGAAGAGCGCATTTATGTCCCTTTGGTCTCTGGAACCTCTCCGGAGTTGCGAGTACGTGTTCTCCAATACTTGCATGACCATGTACTGTCCGGCCATTTCGGACAGAATCGGACTCTCGCACTTGTTCGCCGCGAGTATACTTGGCCGGAATGCTGGAAGTTCGTCCGGAACTACTGTCAATCATGTATCCTTTGCAAGCGCAACAAGAAGCCCAGGCATCGCCCTTACGGGTTGCTGAAGCCTCTTCCGGTTCCCCTCCGTCCTTGGCATTCAATTTCTATCGACTTCATCGAGCAGCTTCCGGCATCCGGCATTTACGACACTATTCTTGTCATTGTGGATCGATCTTCGAAGCAGGTTATTCTCATACCTTGCGACCAACATATCAATTCACCGGAACTCGCCCGACTCTTCCTCATTCACATATTCTCCAAACACGGTGTCCCATCCCATGTCACTTGCGACCGGGGCTCCGAATTTATTTCCTCATTCTTCCGGTCCTTGGGCGCACTTCTCAATATGGAGTTGCACTATACTTCCGGTTATCACCCGGAAGCCGACGGACAGACGGAACACATAAACCAGACTGTGGAACAGTATATCCGGATGTATTGCTCGTACCAACAGGACGATTGGCACGAACTTCTTCCCCTCGCCGAATTCGCACTCAACAACTCTCCGAACGCATCTACCGGGATTTCCCCGTTCTTCACAAACAAAGGCTACGATCCGGCTATCACTATCCACCCGAAACGCGACGTCGCTAACATGTATGCTAAAGATTTCGCCGTCGACCTTCAAAGTCTGCACCAGTTCCTTTGGGAGCAGATCACTTTCACTCAGCAGCACTACAAAGAAACTGCTGGCCGGCAACGCATTCCGGATCCCCGGATGCAGATTGGCGACCAAGCATTCATTTCGACGAAGTTCATCCGGACAAAGCGACCGACTCCGAAATTTTCGGAAACTCACCTCGGTCGTTACAAAGTCATTGCCAAACCTAGTGCGGCTTCCTACACCATCCGACTTCCGAAAGCCTTCCAACAAGTTCACCTGGTTTTCCACATTTCCCAACTCGAACCTCACGTTCCGAATCCCTTTCCGGGTCGTGAAGAGCCACCTCCGGCAGCCGTTGAAATCGTCGACGGAGAGGAGCACTACGAGATCAAACAAATTGTTGACTCAAAGATCGACAAACGGTTCCGGACCAAGCTCCGGTACCTGGTTGAGTGGCTCGGATACGAAAATACTGACGAACAGTTCAGCTGGGTTAGTATGGACGACGTGGATGCTCCCGAACACATCAACAACTTCCATCGTCGTTTTCCGGACAAGCCCGGACGGAACCTTTAACTCATTTTCACCATTCTTTGACGCTTCCGGTCGTCTTCCGGACTTCCGGATTTTTTCCAATTCACCACAAAATAAACCAAGAAAAAATCAAACACAAACTTTGCTGAGTCCAAGAAAATTTGCTATAAACATTTGACTCATTATTCTTCAATCCGACTCATCCTCCGACTCTTCCGACTCCTTTTCGGTTACGATCGGGGGTACCGACCCGTCTTCGCTCTCATCCTCCGGAACCTCTTCTTCGACTGACTCGCCGTGTTCATTGACCTCCGGAACCGGGTCCCCGTCTTCATCCACCATCTGGTACTCATCCGGCCATTCGACCGATGGAACCGGAGACATGGTGTCGACAATCTCGTCCTCAACCACTTCCACCTTCGGTTTCTTCCTTCGTTCCGGTTCCGGCAACCGGGCCTCTCGTGCCCTCCGTTCCTCAATATCCAACGAGAGGTGCTCTAGCTCGAGCCCCCTCACACACCTCCTTATCCATCTCGGCACCTTCACAGATCCGTAGTCCTTCACGGCCTCACGGAGTAAACCCATGACGCCCCAGTGCGTCCGGCAGTAGCGGCTGCGGTATTTCTCCTGGGTCTTCTCCAACCGGACAACCCTACGCTCCGTCGCTTCGAGCCGTTCCCGCAAGTCGTCAATGCGGGTTCAGGGGCCAACTTCTCCGGACGGACCGGAAGGTCCTGCTCGCCCGGAAGACGATGGCGTCGAGGAAGGAAGTCGTCCGCGGCGACAGGATTTCACCCGGCACGCTCGGATGGTGGACCCGGGAACGTTCCGGTTCGATCCTTCCAGCGCGGCCTTGCGCTGGTTGACGCGCTTCGACAGTCCGACGAGGGAGCATTTGATTTTCTTTCCCTTGCACCGGTTGCAGGCAAGGGAGGTGGCCTTGGATCCACCTTCAACGACACAGTTGGCCTGGGCCTTCAGGCACTCCTCGCACGCTGGATCCGATTAGTAAAATCGATTTTCCGGTCGCTACGACGCAACTTCATTCCTGACCTTCTCCACGTCACTGTCCGACTCATCGTTCGGGCCTCCGCTCCCTTCCGATTTCCCCCCGGAAACCGCACCCTCCGCAGAATTCTCTTCTTCGCCCATCTCCGCATCCTCCTGGTCCATCTCCGCCAATTCCATCCGGAGTCGCGCCTCCCGCTCCTCCACACTGATCCGATTCGCCTCGGCCTCCTCCAAATCCTTCCGGATGCGCTCCTGGCGCTTCTCCCTCTGCTGCTCGTGCTCGGGCTTCTTGCGCTCCCGCTCGTCGTCCGAGAGCTCCCGGGACGTGGCGTGCTTCTCGCCCTTGCGTCAGGCGTCGTCATGGCGGTTGTCTTCGGGCAGGTTGTTGTCGTTGTTCAACCCGGAAGCGTAGGGAGGCATAGAGGAGATGGTGGTGGTAAAGAAGAAAGAAGTGATGATGAGTCACTTCCGGCTGTGGTTCCGAAAGTCAACATATCACGTGATTTTCTAGAACTTTCTCGGATCACCGGAGATCGGACATCTTCGGACTTTGCGGATTTTTTCGGACTTTCATTTTTTTTTGCAGATCTCACTCGGATTCAGTTCCTTGAGGGCAAGGAATGCAAGAGGGGGATACTGTTACATCCGTGCATCTGGACTCCGGGATCACCCCATTCCTTTCTGGTTCCGGTTCACCGGAACCGTCCGGGCCGGCTTCGGACCGCCTCGGCTGAACGGGTTTTTACGCAATGAAGAATTACTGAGCGTTTCCCGTTTATCTGTCTTCTTTCTTTTTGTCTTGTACTTGACTTCTCTTCTTCATCCGCATTTGGACATCCTCTTATTGTTATGCTCATGGTCACATTTCCATTACCATATTTAGGATTACAATAACGGACTTTATATTATATATACACTTTAGTTACGCCCTGTACTTCAGTTTGATTATTAACATTGCTTGACTTCCTCTTGCTCTGAGTCGCTTTCCGGTTTACCTTCCGGTCCTCACCTATCGACTTTTTAGCTGCCGGCTCAGGTAGTACGCACACCCTTACCTTCTGTGGTGTCTGCGCTCCACTTACTTATTTTCCGAACGTTCCGGTCTTCCGGTCTCCGGTTCCGTTCCCGGTCCGGAACCTTCGGACCTTGTCCCTCCCACAACGGCTTGGTATATAACATGATCCGGACACCCAAGAATCACAAGATAGCCGCTTTACGCGCCTAAGTTGAAGTTCCGTCCCTACCCAATCCCTACCTCTCAAAAACATAACTGTTTACTGTTTACTTTTCCATTTATTTACCGTTTCCTAAGGTCCATAAACTAAATGGAAAAATAAATGGTTTTGACCATTTACCAGTTTTTAAAAACGGAAAGGGTTGGGGCCTTAGGACCTGAGCTCTCCCAATTTTTGCAACAGGTCGTACCCACGCCAAGCCGAGAGTGCTCTAAATTGGGGTTAGCCACATGTAACATAATAGTATTGCCAAAGGACATGCAATCCCTCTTGAGCCCAAATCTCGCTCTGTTCTCACATTGACCAGCTCACATTGGGCCAGGAAGCCCCGACTATGTCGGGTGCTCAGAGCTGTTCCAACACAGAGAGACAAATTCATATTGAATCTAGAGTGTGTGTTGCCTTCTCACCAGGTTGAAATGAGTTGGCCCTTGGTTTTGGTTACATCTCATTGGAGGCAGGTTAAAGACTGTCACAGCTGATTGTAACACACACCCTGTTAAATTTCGATGGATCTGAATCTCGATGGGATGCAGGTCTGAGCATAATATACTCAGTTGACTCCAGATCAATCCAGGTTCCAAGGATTTTACCAGATTGAGCGACCAGACACCGCTGCATGTTGAATTTCTTGGGGGTTTTATACCATCAGCCAGAGCGAGCACTACCTGATGAGATTGAATGTTCTAGGAAAGCCTTAAGTGAACAAAGGAATTGGAACTCAATTGGGTGCAACATCTCTGCCTGGGGTAATTCATCGGTGAATATCCCTACCTATGTATGGGCATTAACTCCAGAGCCAGGTGGGATGATTGACAAGGGTTAAAGCAGAGTTTTGGTTGAATTCTTCTCTTGTTTGAATGGAAGTTTTGACAACCACTTTGGAGAAGATCACTCGAGATTGAAGGTTTGTTTGAGAGGTAACTTAATATCAAGAAATACATGCCCTAGGCATCTCAGTTGAACCCCAAATAAATTTTATAATAGTAGACCAATCAACTCCTGTTGGATTTGGCAAGAAAGTAAATGAAAATGAAATCGCACATGCTGGGACTCGAACTCATGCGCAAAATCGCCATGTTTGGCTCTGCTTGGCCGTGGGAAAGCTACATTTTGGCGGACGCTCTGCACCATTAGGGCACTTCAGGACCCACTACCTAAAGTTAGTGGGCATTTTATTTTCGATTTAATTGCGGTTCTGACTACTTTGGTCTGGTGCTACGTGTATCCTGCGTCCCTCATCCTTTTATATTTTATATTCTCGGTCAACTCCTTAATTAGACTCTGAGTCAGATCCTACGTCGGCTGTTCCTGAGGTCCAAGAGACTTCTTCCTCGCCCCAGAGCGGACTATGTGGTCGCTGGCATAACTGGTGAATTATGGTGTGTTGCTGTGACAAATAATAGACGCTTACCTTGACACAAACTGTTTTACTCACGGAGGACGCCCTGACATATAATTTAGAGTTGATGCAGAAGTCGCCTCCAATCGACCAGGTGGTGGTCTGATTGATAGTTGGCGTGATGGAGTCCAGTACATGTCCGGCGAAACCTTTGTATTCAACTGGAAACGGTATGTGTAGCCCGGATGCGTCACCGATGGAGCGTAGAGTGTGGGGGCAAGTCGGCGACCGGTGGCATTTGTGGATTCTGACCAGGTCCGGCCATTTTTTATCATCCGTTTCGAACGCTACGCCCCTGCTGATGTACTTGTGTAGGACATCTGTCGTTCGCTGGTAGTCGATGGAATCGCGTGAGCCACGCTCGCTGTCAGTGTAGCGGCTGATTATTCCTCACCTGTGCAACGTCAGACTGGGATATGCACAGTAAATTCCCCATGGCGTTATGAAGTTCAACACGAATGTCGTCGCGGTGAGCATAATCGGTACTATCGGGTTCTCTCCGGTTGCGATCCAGAGTCTGACATGTTTCCCATCGTGACGGTAGACATAGACTCTCCGGAGTGTGCCTTGCATCCCGCCTGGCACCACAATGTTGATCAGTTCGAATCCAATTTTTTCCTCCATTACTGTCTGTATGCTGTGCTCCTCAGACGCCAGCGTAATGACATCCAAATCACTGGGTTCGAATTTGTCTCCAGCAAGGATGTTTGCTGGAACTGATCCGGCTATGACACTTGAGGTGAGTGCGAGATATCACATGAATTCTCTGGGTGGTAAGTTGAAGTTGTTGAGCACCTGATATGTTTTGCTCAACATATGTGTTTTGAATGAAGCATCAAAAGATTTGCAGGTGCGTGAAAGTTTGTTGGATGCCGCTGGACCGGCTGGGTCCATAATGTAGCTGACAATATCTGCTGACAGGTTTTTGATAGGCACTGCTCCGGCTCGCATTGTGCCTGATATATGTTTTGTTTTGGTCAGTATTGTTGCTTTTGCATTGGTTGATCCTCACAGTCCCCAGGCACCGAAATTTTCATGGTCAGATTCCTGATTCGGAGTCCAGTGCTCCAAGTCGAATGCATTAGAGCCTGAATTTATTTATTCAACAGCCTGCTGCACCGTTGCGCACTCGCAAAGCAGCAAGTTCCATCAAATCACCCAAACAACAGCCCATCATGAATTGTGGGGCTGCTGATCTGGGATGGCTGATTGGGTAGGTCTGCAAATATTCAAGGGCACTCATGGGATGTATTAGAACCTGAATTTATTTATTCAACAGCCTGCTGCACCGTTGCGCGCTCGCAAAGCAGCAAGTTCCATCAAATCACCCAAACAACAGCCCATCATGAATTGTGGGGCTGCCGGTCTGGGATGGCTTATTGGGTTGGTCTGAAAATATTCAAGGGCACTCATGGGATGTATTAGAGCCTGAATTTATTTATTCAACGGCCTGCTGCACCGTTGCGCGCTCGCAAAACACCAGGTTCCATCAAATCACCCAAACAACAACGCCAAACAATCGCCATTATGAATCACCGGGTTACATCAAATCTCATGTCATTCACTCCTCTCTCCTTGTACTGTCGCATGTCGGTGTGTCTATCATCATCCTCTTAGCTGATCTTTCTTCCGAATACCCTGAGTACAAGTGGCCTATCTTGCAACAGACTGGAGTCGAGCCATACACTTTGCTCTTCTGCGATATCTTGGTTTTTGATGCTGCCTATGCAAATGCGTAAGTGACTGTCTTGATAGCTGGATATGGATTTACCATGCTGAAAGTGTTATCCAGCAGTGTCAATGCGTGCAATTGACACATCACTTTTATCTGTGAGTGGCTTGTGCGTATGGCTACAATTGATCCTTGCATCTCGGCGATGTCTCCCGGTCTGAAGCTTCCTGGGAACGTCTGATCGTATATGATATCTTTGGAGGTGGGTGAGTCGTGATTCACAATGTCATGGGTCTTCTCACCCTGTCTTGGGATCCTTAGCTCGCCTGAAATATCTCACAACATTGTCTGTGCCATGGATTAGGATCCCTCGAGAAACAAAAAGTAAGAACCGAGATGATATTGATGGTATACGAGAAGAAGGTGCATCCTTGGCAGCCATAAACGAGTGTTTACAGGGAGTAGACTATATTCTGCTAGATGAAATCTCCATGGTGTCTTGTACTGATTTCCAGATGTTAGCCACCCAAGCAGCAAAAGCCAGAAATATCCATGACATAGCATTTGGTGGCTTGAGTGTAATCACTGTGGGGGACTTTGCCCAGTTACCACCCACCACTGGTGCATCTCTTTATAGTGACCTCATTGATGTTAGTAATAGGTTTATAAAAGATCATAGGGGTCAAAATGCGGTCCTGAGAAAGGTATTGTGGCATCAGTTTAATACTGTAGTCATTTTATGTACTAAGATGCGGCAGACAGAACAGAGTGAGGCAGACAACAGTTTACGAGTGGCCCTATCTAACATGTGATATGGTGCATGTACGTCAGAAGATGTACAGTTCCTCAGGAGCAGGGTAGCTGGGCTGCATCCGACTGATCCTAGGCTTGACAGTGCATCTTTCAGAAACATGTCAACCATAGCTGCCTGGAATTAGCAGAAAGATGTAATCAACCAACTTGGGGCCAAACGTTTTGCGCAAGATACCGGGCAAGAGCTGGTATCTTTTTATACTGCAGACACAATTAGTACTCGAGCCATAGATCACAATAAATGGAAGAGATGTGAACAGTCTTCTATACATTCTATTGGACCTCGACTTCAACAGAAACTTTGGGATGCATTGCCATCCACAAATTCCGAGATGATTCCTAGAAAAATAACTGTATGCATAGGAATGCCTATCCTCCTCAGATGTAATGATGCAACAGAGCTGTGCATGACCAAGGGACAAGAGGCCAAGGTTGTTGGATGGGAAGAGTCTTTAGGTCCATCTGGACAGAGAATGCTCAACACCTTGTTTGTTGAGTTATTGAATCTCAAACGCCCTGTTCAGTTGGTGCATCTCCCTAAAAACGTAGTACCACTAACTCGATGTGTTACACATACCACGGTTCTGCTTGAAGATGACACTTTGCTGTCTGTCATGCGAGACCAGGTTACCCTCCTGTTGAATTTTTCCATGACAGGTTATTCTGCTCAAGGTAAGTCTCGACCAAGGAATTCAGTGGATCTCACAAATTGTAAGGATCACAGGGTGTACTATGTAGTGTTGTCTAGGGGTACAAGCGCTGAAGGTACCATTATACTGCAGGATTTTACAGCAGATAAAATAACTAAGGGCATGACTGGGTATCTCAGGCGGGAGCTTCGTGAGCTTGAGCTGCTTGATGAGATTACCAGGCTTAGATTTGAATGTAAGCTCCCAAGAGAAGTGTCAGGAATATACCGTCACCAGCTCATTCGCTCTTATATGATTTGGAAAGGCGATAATTTCGATCCTCCTCATGTCCACCCAAGCATGAGATGGGACAGCACATTAGACACAGATGTCCCGTATGATGTTGAGTATACAGAATGGAGGCCATCTGGTAGCAGTGGAAGTAAACACAAACACGACACAATTGAAGATATTAAACAAACCGAGCCCAAATGTGTACCAAAGAATAAAAAGGTTAAGATATCAGCAGTGGAATCTGTATCCTTTACTCAGAGTATGAGCTCTGACATTGGATCCATTGAACATCAAACACCAATTAACCCAATAGGAACTATATGGGATTCTCGAGACTATAGCTTCGGATATGACGCTACCTTGGTAATATTGGCCAATGTGTGGCTCGAGAAAGCCATGTGCTGGTCTGAACGCATGGCAAGGGTTGGGCCAGAAATGTCAAAGTTGTCTGATGATCTCAACTCTTTCACGTTAGGAAATATGACTCTTGATATTGTATGAGACCGTATGCGTGCAAGGCTGCATCAGTTACGGCCTTCGGATTTTCCTTATGACCCGAATGGAACGTCTATAGACCACATTGCAAAAATGCTTATTCCAGAGAACACACATGCTATGGGTGTTAAACGATGTCTTCGATGTGGCTATATTGAACAGGATGAACATGCCATCTTTGAAGCATATGTATCTGCCATTCCTAGTCCTTCTGACATACGGCAGTTTCCGGTTGGAATTACAACTTGTGAATAGCACAAGAGGTACTTAACCAGAAGTTTAACGACTTGCCCATTGTGCACGGTGTCTGGAAGACGTATCCGACTCAGCATGTCAGTAAGGATCATTAGTGTCCCAGATGTTATGATTATTTGTGTTGACAGCGGTCATTTGATCTTCAGTAAGACCATGACATTTGACTGCGGAGGTAGGAGAGTATGATCGTATATGGAGGGAATGCACACTTTACTGCTAGATTTATATCCTGTAATAATCAGGTGTGGTTCCACGATGGGATTACGGCTGGTAGCCATTGTGTGTTGGAGGGTAGTCTGGATGCCATGGGCGTTGATGTACTGAGGGTGGCAAGAGGAAAGACTGCACTTAACCTCATATACACCAAATAATAGTCATTTTCCAGTACCAGCTATTTGAAGGGGCGCACCATCGATGTGCACGGGTGGTGCCGATCCTGGGCTTACAATGGGGGGCTGGTGTGCCGCTCTTCGATGCAGGGGAGGGGCACATGCACATAAGGTGGGGTCGTGTTCTGGGCACGGACCGGCACACAGTGGGGGACGTGTGGGCCGCGGGCAATGGGGGGAGGTAGCGTGGGGGCGCTAGCGGCGACGATGGTGGTGGCAAATGCGATTATTTATTATGTTGGTCAATTTATGATGGCTTATAGATTGCATATGACTTCAAATTTTTATCCCCAAAGGACTCGTATTTCCATGCAGAGCAGTGGCCCCCTAAGCCCAAGTTATGCTCCTGAGTCACCGCCCGTATGTGGAATTATTGATGGCCAGAATTTCATCTGCCGAAGTGGGATCTAGGCAGATCTATTACCGCCTGGTTTACCGCTCGCAGAGGCAATGTTTCCAGGATTTGCAGATGTAGCGACGGCGGATCCACCAGGGCCAGGGTTTCCTGGGGTTTCGAAGGCGGATCCGGCGGGGCCAGGGGTTCCTGCTGTAGAGAAGGCGGATCCGCCAGGGCCAGGGTTGCCTGCTGTTGCGAAAGCGGATCCACCTGGGCCGGGGTTTCCTGCTGTGGAAAAGGCGGATCCACCAGGACCAGGGTTTCCGTCTGATCCGTATTGGGCAGAGTCCCCGGCGTTCGTGGGGGCAGTCCGTACTTGAGTGGAGCCATCCCTCTGTGCCGCTCCCAATTGATTCCCATTGCCACCAAATCCACCGCTGCCGCTGGTAGCGCGCCGTGGCATCCCCGCCTCCCCGGCGCGTCTTCCGGAAATTCCCACTGCTCCACGGCGCACCCCTGACACCAGGGAAATTCTGGAGATGTGCAGTGCGGTGAGAGTTGTTTGCATCTTTGATATTGTGCGGCGATTTAGCGTGGTTTAAATGAGGCACAAGGGACGATTTTACCTGGGACGTGTGTGTGTTTGAGCAGAACTGGGAGCTCGACGAGGCGTCCAGCGCGATTTTATTCACCCAAAGGCTATTGCGCCGTCCGCACCATCCTGTGCAAGCTTACAGCACACTAGGAGGAGGAGGAATCCCAAGACGAATCCGAGGACGAGGAGGTATCAGAATCGGAGTCCGAGTCCGAGTCGTATGCGCAGTCATTCCAAGCTTCCGCCTCGGCGTTGGCTATCAGGTTAACTAGAAATGCACGATGTAGGGCATCAGCAGCCTCCTGGCGTGGAGTGCGAGTGGGCATGGGAGTGTTATCGATAGCAGCGTAAGCGCTGCGCTGCATCTGATACGCGTGACGATGGCACATGACCGCGCATTTGAATGTCCGCTCGCTTGTGGCCATGCCGGGGGAGCCGAAATCGGATTTCAGCCCGGTTTCGCGTTAGGATCAGAGTTGAACTCCGATTTCACGCTCTCAAATCACTCAAATCCGAAACGAAATCTGACGCGAAATCACGTCGAAATCAGTTTGAAATCGCTACTCTGAAGGTCCCTATTTCTCATGAAATTTTTTGTCTTTCTGCAGTTTTCAGGCCTGCGTGACGGCTTGGAGGTTCGACAGGGGCCCGAGTGACGCGTGACCGCGACCAAAATTCGTGATCGACAGGGGGCGTGACGCGTGACCGTCGATTTGAATGAAAAACCCCAGTATGCCAACGTCGAAGCCAAGGAGCGACGTGCAGGTGAAGGATTTCAGATAGAGGACGGGACAAGGAAAATCTACCATTCATGCGTGACAGAGGAGTGCATCCGTGATGAGGAGGGGATGCCCACGGACTCCTCGAGCACGGTCTTGCTTTCAGAGATGAGCGCAATGTATTTATCACAGCGGCAGCCAGAATATGTGGTAGTGGTAAAATGAGGGGATCAGATGCCGCGATTTCAAATTGATGCACCGATGCCCGACATTACAGTGTAACACACGACAGCAAATCATTGGCAAATCGTGGGCACAGTCGTATGCGTGATAGCTGGAGCTTGGTATCCAGCCGAGGGTATAACATAATGGATTTCACCGGCCGCATTTTAATTCTGACTACAAATGAATGCAATGTCCATTCCATAGGTATGTCGCCCTCTTTGTAAAATCACGTCGTCCATCTGCCGTCTGAAGCGAGGTCTAAAGCCTTTTCAAATTCTCCTGATATAACCCCACATTGCGCCGAGACCTGCCCTTAAGTCATCGCTAACTTACGGGAAGCTAATAAAGCCAACGTCCACTTGAGGGCAACTTATGTATTCTGTAACTTCAACATTTATTCCTAAGGCCCTCCGGGTACCCCTGGTACCTTTGATTGGATTTAGAAGCTTTCTGGACCCACATACATAGTTTAGATTTAAAATCTACTGCTCCCTTCTTGTGCACAAAAAACAAGGATGCCTTTACCATGGGAACGCGCGCTCCGCGCGCTTCAAAAACACCAGTGGGCCTAGCCACTGCAATTGAAACCGAGAGATGTTGCTCTTTTGTTTGGTTTTAGCTGTCACGATTTACATAATATGTCAGATTAAATTAATAGGAGTATTGCGAGGTCTATTGTCGCCTCATTCAATGTCCAAGACCCGGAGAAAAAGTAGCCGGGCAGTCGGAAAGTAAGGGGTTATTAAGGGTTCTTCTGGAAGTTAAGGCCTTATAATCAGATAAGGGTTATTGAAGGTACCGATTATAAGGGTAAAATAAGGGTTATTTTCCAAAAAAAAGCTCACAGGAGCGAGCCGTTGTAAATACATCGAAATCTACCCACAGTAATCATCTCCAGAACCTTCAAGCTCTCCATCGTCGGGCTCCTCACCACTGTGCTCCGCAGCAAGCAGTTGCATGTAGAGAGCCTCCTCCGAAACCGCCGCGCGCTGGGGCCGAATGCGGATAGGTTGTTCGAGATCGCCACCAAAGAGTTTATCAAGCTTGATAGGCAGCCAGGAAGCCCGGCGTCGGCCAGCCTGGGGGCCATCTTCGGTTTCTGAGTCAGATTCTGCATCTCGCATCTTGCTCTGCCACATCGCCACTTGCTTCCTCCAGGCCGCGGGGCTGCTCACTAAGACAGATTCCCGGCTCCTCTCCCCATCTTCACCATCAGTGTCGCTGACGTTGGCATCGGTATAACGAGGAACTGCGAGCAGTTTTTTAATTTGAACCTCTGAGTGATTCTTCCGCCCTTCGCGTTTCTGACGCAGGTTGTCGGCGTATTGTTCCTCGCGGATGCGTCTAGTGACCTTGAGACAATAGAAGATCAAGGCGGCAAGGGAAAATCTGGATTAATAAGATACCTTGCTTTGTTGCGCCATCTTTTGCAGTCCGAGTCGAGCACGCTTCTTGTTCTTCTTGTTCAAGAAATCGGAGAACGAGCGCTCGAGACCAGCTTGGTTTGCGACGAGATAGAGGAGCAAAAGAGCGAACCTAGCGAGCTCTGCAGTGTCTGCATTTGTTCGGCGCATTTCCCAAAAGGGAATTGGATCATGTCCCTTAAAGAAAAGTGAGCTCTGCTTGCAGCACGATAATCTGAATGAAGGACTTACGTGCAGCGTAGTGTATGCAGACTTTCTCGCAGAATCAGGTTCGCTCCAGATGGCAAAGGGCCCAGTACCACTGAGATACGCCATGAACGAGGTTGTAACTTTGCGAGCTTGCTGTTCAAGGACAGCCTTGTTTTTGGCCTCCAGCTCCGGAGTGAGTGGTGTCACAGAAGGGCGGGAGTTGACACGAATGTACAGCTGCACTTGGAATAAGAATCCCATTTAGAGAAAGAGAAGACCTACGCACCTTGCTTATTTCCGCAGCCAAAATGAATATGTCGATGTTCGCTTTACTTCCGAAACGTGACAGCATCTCGAACGGGTTGAGAACCAATGCAAGAATAAACACGGCTTGATCGAGCTCCCCCCATCGCTTCTCAAGGCGCGCGCACATTCGTTTCCCCAGGGCAGGCTTCTCGTGGCTGAGGAAGTGGCGAAATAATCCCGCAAATGCGAGAAGGAATTGATCGGGGCGAACGTGATCACTTTGAGCGATGTTTGTGAGATAGCAGATATGTCCCATCTCAACAATGACTGAGTCAAGACGATCCCACCAAGAAGGCAGCTCGGCGGACTCACAATGCGCAATTGCATCACGGCGGAGTGCTTCCTTTTGGCGGGTGCGAGTCTCCGCACCAACCTGTGCCTTGATGATGTCCTCGCGATCGTTGAGGATGGCTTTGCGGATAGGTTCCTTGAGATGCTGGAACCGAAGAGCAGCGACAAGGTGAGTCGTCCAGCGCGTGAGATTGGCGACGAGATAAGCGAGAACTTTGCCGTGTTCACCGAGCGCGCTTTGACGCTTGTCGAAAATGTCACGGACCTGGTCGTGATTGTTGAGCCAATGGACAAACTCGGTGAGCTCCTCAAAAAGTTTTGCCCCCTCCACGTTTTCCCTGATATATTCGCCGAGAACAAGCTGGCCTTGATGCGCACAGCACGGGAAAACCAGAAGCTAAGGCCGAGCTTCGGCGAGGAGGTTACGTCCTCGCTTACTACCACCGTCGTTGTCGGTGAGAAAGGCGACAACGTTGCAGCCAAGTACCTGCTCTGCCTTGTCGATCATTTTTCCAAACCGGATCGCAAGGGATTCGCCATCCTTTGGCCAGTGATTGGTGCGCAAAATGTCAATAAGGAGCGACTACACATTTTCAGCAAAAGTGAATTGCCGGCAACGTAACTCCAGACCTTGAATTTGTGACTCAAATGGATTCCCGCAACATTGTCTTTGGCTACGGTGCACACACCATCAGTGCTGCGAGATTATTCCATAAGTTGTAAAGTAAATCATGCACAGCAACGTACCTCATAAGTAGATTTTCACCTTGGACAACATCTGCGATCTCGGCATCCACACGTTCGCTGGCCCGCTTTAGAAGTGGCCCACCCAATGCCGCACGAGTCGGAATTACGTCCAGTGCACGGCCACGGAACATAATAAACAGCTTGAGAATTTCAGGATCCTCTACCCAGTGCTCAGGGAGGTTTGCGGACTGCGTGGCGCGCAGAAATTGTTCGTGAATTGCTTCTTTCTGCACCTCGCTAAACGGGATTTCTAGACCACGAAAAACTTCGAGTTTGGATTACGTGAATGATTTCTCCACCTTCTTGCGTTTTGCCCCTCGCTCGCCTGAGCCGCTGGCCTCGTCATCAGCGGTGTTCCCGTCACTAGCCGGAGTTTTCTCAAGCTTGCGCTTCTCTGCTGCCTTCTGTTCCGATTTAGTCGGGGCAGTTTTTGCTGCGAGCGCTTTTTCGGCAGATGTAGCGTGGGGACATTTCCGCAAGTGACCTGCCATTGCACCTTTTTCGCCGTTGCCGGATTTATTGGCGTCAATTGCATTCTGCAAGGCTATGCAGAATTCAATGGGCCTGTGAACTCCGCGGAACAGCCAAAATTTAAGTACCTTGCTCGAACCATGCTTCGTTCTTCATCAGTGACAGGTTTCCCGCGACTTCGATGTTAGTCGGAGCATCGGCAGGTCGGAATGGGTCAATACATCGCCAGTGGGTCGCGCGATTATGAGAGCCATTGGGTTTGTCGTCGCTGCGATGGAAAGGACCCCAGATTTCTCCCAGCGGCGCAGGCATTGGTGTGAAAGCGCGACGAACTTCGAAGGGCGGCGGGGGCGGCGGACTTCCAGCCGTGAGTCATCCTACGCCCCCGGCTCCGGTGGCACACTTCGGCCGAGTCGGCTTATCGGCTTCCAGGATGCTAAGGGTTATAAAGCCCTTATCAAGCTCTCGTGCCGATGTTAAGGGCTTATCTTACTTTAAGATAAGGGCTTATAATCAATAACCCTTATCATTATCTTGCAACACTGGGCAGTCCTTAGTAAAGAGAGGTACAGTGGGGTTTGATGGAGAACGACGAGTGAGCTGAAGGGTTGAACAGACCTACGCCACGGCGCTCAATTGAGAAGAACATAAGCCCTTCCTAAGACCAGTCTCGGAAGTTACCGCATAATCGAGGACAACATTAGCGCTTTCAGGGGCGCCAGGAAAGGAAACGGTCTAGACCGCGGTCTCGGAAATTGCCGCACGATCGAGGAAAACATTAGCCTTCGCCTCGATACTGATATAGGGCCGATAGTGAGTCCCTGATCATGGGTGCAGTATGCAAAATGGCTGCTTCCGGGTGTGTATCCTGACTGGCAGGGACGAACAACGGTAATGTTCCACAATGGTACACAACCCAGGTATTGGATTCATCAACATGTTTATGTGAGTAGCCTGGTATGCCGATTCAAAGTCAAAAATGACCATAGGAGCTCATCTGCACGCAAGGTTGTATGTTTGGCCAGCTACAGAAAACTGTCCTACAAGCAGATGGCACTGCTGCAGGGTAACCTGACCTCAATAAAATCTTGGTAACATAAAACTGTATCTGTGAGCATTTTGCAATGAAGAGGTTAAGTGAAAACTGGGCAGTTCTCGAAGCACATCTCTATGGAGCAATTGAAACTCCGCTCAGTATCGGAAACTCAGCTCGGTATCCGGAACAATAACATGTGTTGGATCCGGAGCACCTAAAATCTTAGTTATATTAACGCAGTCGTTATAAATTCTCAGGACCACACTCCCTTTATTTCGTGGTTTTAGCGTGCGCAGAACAATATTATTTGTGCTTTATTTCAGTATCGGGATGATCACGTGCAAGCGGGAAGCTCTCGCCAAATCAGAACAAAGACCTCCCTTTCACGTGCAATATTTTTGTATCTTTATGCCTTTATTTTATTGTTTTCCCCCACTTCTATTAGTATCGAGCCGCGCCTTCAGAGGCGCCAAGAAAGGGAAAGGGTCTAGACCGAAGTCCAGGGATCTCCCGAGGATCACAGGACCTCATATCACGTACACATCCCGGTTTTGAATGTTTGGAGAGACCTGGTCCCTAAATCGGTGCCAGGAATTACATCATATTTCCGTGTGCCATGGGCAACTCGAGCTTCAGCACATTCACGAGGACCCAGCTCGCAGGCCTCTCATTAATTGTTCGGTCGAAGTGCTGGGGTGCGTTCTTGTTCTGCTTATAAGAGCACAACAGGGGAAATATGAGAGAAAGAGATGGAAGTATAATGTTAAGCTTCTGAGATGACACCAACAGCGACAAAAAAAAATGAAAATTCGGTGGCGTATAGAGTCCAAACCCACGCAAAAGAAACCCAGACGAGACGGTGGATGTTATCCACCACCCCGCTTCCGCGACCTGCCTCGAGCGTTGGCCCAGCTCGAGCATATTTGCGGGCATCGTGTGCGGGACCAGGCAGTTGAAGCGGAGGAACCGCCGCCCCTGCCTCCCGCGCCGTCATCCATGCCCCCGCCGACGGCGCTGGGATTGTGCGCCTCACGCAGCGCTTTGGGAGCACTCGGCAGCGCGCGCTGCATTCCATGCGCCTGGTGCGAGCGCGGCTGCGTCGGGGGCGCAATGGGCGACGAAAACGGCGACGTCCGCGGCGCGATCTGGGCCCCAAAGACGAAGAGCGGGCGGGCAGGCGGAGGCGAGCTCGAGCTCGGGAAAATCTCGCCCTCCTCCTGGAACGGAATGCGGGTGTCACCCTCCGGGCTGCGGGTGCGGATGGTGGTCGCGGAGGCGGGGATTGCGGCGAGAATTGTGGTCTGGGAGCTGGCATGGACGGCCTGGGGATACTGTTGGCGGCGAAACTTGGGGACGAGGACGACGGTGTGGGCGAGGGCTTGGAAAACGGAGAGGCGGGCCTGTAGATACCGGTATTGGGGAAGGTCGGCGACGGATAGCGAGGAGCTGTAGGTGAATGAAGGACCGGAGGCTGCTTGGGGAGAAATGCGATGATGTTGGGAAGCCCGATGAGCGGTGACAACAGAGTTTGCGACGGCCCGGTGGAAGATGATGGCGCTGGCTTTTACACGCCATTCGACATCAAAGGCGGAGCCAGCCCGTTCACAGCGAGCGGTGACGCCTCACGCTTGACTTCCGGCGCACCATTGCTCAATATGGGGGAGGGTGTACGCGAATCAACGACGCTGGAGGCCGTAAGCGGGGAGAGACCGCCGTGATGTGCAGCTGGGACAAACAACGTCATGCTGAGCGACGTCCGCGGGCGCCTCAGGCGAGAGCACCGCATCAGAAACCACACTGCCCTCCACAGCCGATGGTGGACGAAGCGACACCGCCTTCTCACTCGCGGGTGACGCCACATCCTCCTCTACAGGTACCAACGCCGCATGCTCCACCGACGCCTCGACCGCCCTCTCGAGGGCCAGCGGCGCCATCTCTGGGGTCATGTGGAACTCCGAGTCTAACTCTGGCGCGGGGCTGGGACTCGGGCGATGCGCGGTACAGCTCCTTGACGCAGACGTCCACGAGGAGCATATCCTCATCACGGTCGTCGTGGGATGGAGCTTGCGCGTTGTTATCCTCGCAAGGTTCGCCGAAACGCACGCGCTGCGAGGGATCCGGGTGCGGCGGGGGCGTGGCCGCATCCGCGCCTGCTGGTGACGGTATTGCGGGCGGCGCAGCTTCTCCGTCTGGAGATGGGCGAGGATCTGCGCTTGTGTCCGCAGAAGGAAGCACGGCCGCCGCCGCAGGTCGAAGGCTCGTTATGTCTGCCTTTTCCCCGTCCTCCGCCCTCCGCCCCACATCGCCGTGTGCGAGTACATCCACTTCAGTGTCCCCGCCCACGCCCACACCCGCCGCGGCAGCAAACCACGCGGGACGCGCACCACTTGCGCCCGGATGCGGTGAGATGAGGCTGAGGCGCGCAAAGCTGGCGCCGGGCGACGTGTCGGTGGGGAGTGCAGGTAGCAGCGGCGGCGCGAGCGGCGGATGCATATGGAGTCGTCCTGGTGAGGGCGGAGGCCTTCAGGCGAATGCGTCCGACGCCGTGTTGGCGGCTCGGCGTCTGCACCAACACAAACTCCAATCAGCCTGGAACGCGCAAAGGAGACTTCGATACTCACCAACGACATCCACCTCCACATCCTCGTCTACGTCCACGTCCATGCCCGCCTCCTCCTTGTCCTCTACCGCGCGTCCCTTACCCTTCTGCGGTGCGTGCACCGGCGGCACCGACGTCCCGCCCATCTAAGGGTTTCACCACTTGCGCATCTTGGGCGGACGCGTCTCCTCCTGCACGCGCACCCGCACCCGGTCCTCCTCCGCGTCTATCCGCGGCCGCCCCGATCTCGGGCGCCCACTTGGTCCCCCTCGCGCTCGCGCCGCCGTGTCTTCCCGCGCGCGGTCGCTGCGTGGGTGCATGTCTAGAAGGAAGGGACGTCAGTCAAGCGTTCAGTGAGCAGCGAACGAAATGCGGGTAGGTAATGGTGGCAAGGAATGAAGGAACGCGAGGGGGAGCATGAGGGTACTGTAAAGGAGAGCGCGGAAGGTGCGGAATAAAGGAACAAGGCCCTCACCGTAAGCATCCCCATACCAGTACTCCTCCTGCGCCCACGAATACGGATACCTCTCCTGCGCGCGCAAGTCTCCATGCCCAAACCGCGCGCCCTCCCCGCACTCCCTCCCCCGCACGAAGGGGCCCGCCTTCAAATACCCATTGTCGTCTGGATACCCGTACCCGCCCGTGCGCTGCAGGAACGCGCTTGGATCCATAAACGTGCGGCTGACATGGCTCGGTGCGTACCCCGGGCCTGCCAACACCACACCACCCCATCCCCCGCTCCCCACCACGCCCTCGACCGCGCGCACCCCGCGCACCGCGCCAATAAGCGGGTCCCACCTCGGCCCAATCCGTACGTCGGGAGCCTCGGGGCTGGGCGGGGGCCGGGGAGGCGGCGGGGGTGGGTGCTCGGTGAGGAGGTAGATGCAAAGGGGGGTATGTGTGCCGATAATGATGAGGAGGACGCGTGTATGCGCGCAGACGGTGAGGCGTGTATCTGCGCCGGGGACGACGAAGCGGGCATCTGGCCGGATGCCGAAGACGACGAAGACGCCGGTAGACGCAGCGGACGACGACGCAGGCAGCCTCGCCGCCGCCGACGAGGGCCTCATGCTCCTCCTCGCGTAGTATCCGTCCCACTTCCTCGCCCTCGACATCAAGATCCCCGCTCCCTGCCCCACTCCGATCCCCCTCCGCACCGACATCGACATCCATTCCCCGTCCGTCGACGGATGCACGTTGTACGGATGATGCGTTGTACGGCAGCGGGCGGGAGCTGCGGCTGCACCGGCGGGAACACGACGTTCTCAATCGCGCGGATGACGCACTCTCGCTCCCCAATGCCTTGCGGCCGTTGAAGCGGGGTGCGCGGCCGGGGTGGGGTGCGCGAACGGCGTCAAAGTCGAAGTCGAAGGGTGTGGATGTGAATGTGAAGCAGAGGTCGAAGCGGGCGGCGCACACGCACACACGACGCCGAGCGCGGGCAGGATATTCGCGAGCTGTGCGATGAGGCGGCGCTGAGTTGGCGTCGGCGGTGGGGAGTCTGTGGACAATAGGGAAATAAATCAGTCACGGTGTATGTAGGAGGGAACAAGGGGGTGGAAGGGAAAGTGGTGAAGTAAAAGCGGAGTCGTAGAGATATGTCGAGGATGTGATATACGAAGTGGAGGAAACGATAGGCAAGTGGCCCAGCGGAAGTGAGGGGCGAGGATTGGGTATGGAAGATGAACGGACGAACGGAAGGAAAGAACCGTGAGGTGTGATTTGAGTATAGGTATGGAACATGGCTGACAGGGTGTAACGCGGTGGGGAGTATGGAGGATGAAAATGCGGCGAAGGACGGAGGAGGGGAGCGGAGAAAGGGGGCTGGAGGTGGAAGTGCGGACGGAGGATCAAAGGAAGGACGGGGGGAAAGGGCACGGATGCGAGGATGAGAATGAGAGCAAAAGCAGAAGGCGGATAGGCGGGGTGTGCGAGGATCGAGAATTGGGCGTGAAGGCGTTAAGACGCGACGCAGTATCGGAAGAGAGAAAACGGGAGAATAATAACAGAGGAAGGGGAAACGATATGGAGGACGGCGTGGCAAGCCAAAGATGGAGAAACGAAGGCAAGGCGAAAATGGTTGTCGAAGAGAGAGAGCGAGAGAGAGAGAGAGAAGAGCACGCACCCAGTAACCTCTCCAACCCGATGTAATAATCTCCTCCGTCCCCTTCGACGCTCTCGTCGCGAAAATCCCAAACCTCGTCCTCGCCTCCTCTTCTTGCCCTTCCTGCCCTTTCACTTCCCAGTCCCAGTTCAACTCGCAGCATCCGGCCTTTCGCCTCCATCCCCCCCCCACCCGCCCTCACATCCGGATTCGGCCAACACCCACTCCTCACCCACCTCCCCCTCCGCATGCACCCCTGCGCATCCAGCGCCAAATCCAGCGGCGGGCCACAAGATGCAAGAACCGCTTCGGCGCGCAGCTATGCGCGTACCCGTTCGCTGGCGCCCTCTAATACGCTGCGCTGGGCGAAGGGCGCGAGGAAGGCGGAGGACGGAGCGGGCGCGGTGGCGTGCAGCGCGTAGGTCGGGGGGCGGGCGCACCGCTGCCGATGACGGGGGAAGGGGCAGTGGGGTGGGGTGCGCGGGCAGCGGGGCGGGGAAGACGAACGGTGTATGCAGCGTCGATGAAGAGATGGCGGGCGAGATCGCCGAGACGCCGCGCCACTGGGCATATACACGCGCAGCTTGCGTTGTGTATTCGCGTGCTGCCGTCTGCACCACCGACAAAGCCAGTCAGCCTGCACGCCAGGGAATGCGATAGGGAAGAAGATCACACATAGGCCAGCTAGCTGCGCGGCTGAATACTGCATAGAACCGTCTTCAGGAGGTTTGAAGGGTGTATGGAGGAAAGGAATACGCACAGAGTCGAGATTCAGGCGTGTATAATCTCCCCAAGTAGATGTTATCAAACCTCCATCTTCTATCGCCCGTCAGCTCGCCCAAGGAGTTCCAGGCCCGGAGAAGCGAACACGCACAGTCCTTCCCGCACCCATGAATTCGGCCTTGTCTTGCTCGAGCCCAAATCAATCCGAGGGTCCAGTCAACCCGATTCCCAGAATATTAAGCCTTGGAGAATTAAGCGGATGGAAGGCGCAGTAGGGGCAGTGTTTGCGTGTGTGTGCCTGGACCGTGCCGTGACGCGGTTGGCGTGGCAACCCCGCCATTCCAAAAGTTGACCGAATCCGTAGCGGGACCGCTTAAATCCGATGAACATGAGGACGGAAGCCCAGACCATTTCCTGCAACTTAAAGCCCTCGGAATGACCAATTTTTCGAATGCATCCAACCAAGAGGATTATTTTAGGCAGCGTGACCCGGCAATTGGCGGCAGTGTGGCGGCATTGGCGGCACTTTCACCGTGCCCCGATCGCCCCTGAGCCTCACTGCATAGGAACGCTGTGGGCCGCTGATGCACTGTGGTGAGGTCCTCCGTAGACAGAACCCACATAGACATAGGGGTACACACAGATATATGTCTAGGTATGCCTACATGCATTGGACACACACCGTCGACTTTTGTCTACCCGTGTGTGTGTTTGCAACATTGTGTCTACCTGAACTAGACTCATGTAGACTCACCTGTACCGAGGTAACCACATGTGCTGTCCATATTTCTCGTTCCCAGTTGTCTATGAATTGTCTGTGAATTGTGAATTGAATATTTCCGTTCAATTTCGGCAGACTCGGCACCTGTCGGGTGATTTGTTTGGCAGAGATAGCCCACCGGCATCAGGCTGCATCAGGCCAGGTATACGCTCGGCACCACACGGCATCGTGCCGGCTATGGAGACAAGATGATGGAAGGTACTTGGGTAGGTCTACCAGCACTAGCAGAAGGCCGGCAAAGGTAGCTGAAGGTACACTAATATGGACATGCTGTGTCTACATGACGTACGCCAATGTAAGTAGACAGACGCAAAGGGTGTGTTGATCCGGCCTAGATGCCCCCCGTTTACGCGGGTCGACACATGTAGACGCGTGATACGACCACGTAAGGAACCGGGCACACACCTGTGTCTGCGAGGGTCCTCAACGCAGTGATGATCAGGTAGCACTCCGTCGCCTGCGCTGGCTGCGTACTCAGAAAGCAATGACTCCTTACCAGCGCCCGCGACGATCCAAATACTCTGTGAATCTCGCAGGCGAACAAAGCCGCCTGCCTCTTAACTGGTCAGAACTCCCATATTTCTCCTCCGGCGCGACCTAGCCTGATTTTTGCAGACCAGCTTGCGCGCAGTTGACTGCAAGCATCGAACGCCTCCCATCCTTCAGAATGCATTAATATTACACCTCCCTTCACATGTATATCATATCCATTCCTTGACCGAGATTCATCGACATCCTTCAAAAATCCTCAACCACTACTCGGCCTCGAGATCCGTTGTATCGGTGTTTGTGCGGGGCAAAGGGGTCAACAGGGCAAGTACCCATGCAGCAGAGGAGCGAACCTCCTGCCTTTCCCTGTTGTGGAGGAGCTCACGAAGGCGGGCTACAAGGTAAGCTAAAAAAGGAAGAGGCTCAGTCTCGTCAACGGGCGCAGAAAGTATTATCCTCACTGTTTGTCTCGAAAACTTGGCGGATGCGAGGGAGGAAGATGGCTGGAAGATGTGTGAGTCGTAGATCCGTAGCTGTAGAAAGTGCTTACGCTCCCCCGCCATCTTTCCCATCATGATTATCGTGGGTCGCCGAATATCAGAATAATCATTGAGTAACTCGGCGATTTCGGGCACCCATTTTCCAATCTCCTCGTGAAACGCGGCTGCAAGAATATCTCAGTTTCGTTAACAACCCCAGGGCGTACTCACTGTGCTCAGCGAGCTTGCCCATCGCCGTCACACTTGCCCGTCGGACATCGTCATCCCTATCCTTCAGCAACTCCGCGATCTGGGGCACGAAGCCTTGTATTGCTTTGTGGAATACGGCTGGAAAGAAATCTCAGTAACGGCTATTGGCTTTGACCGAACTCACATTGTTCCGAGAGCTTTCCCATTGTAGTTGCAGCAGCTTCGCGGGGCTTCCAACGATCATCTTTGAGCAACTCGGCAATTTGGGGCACAAGCACTCGGATTGCTTCGTGAAATGCAGCTATGCAAATACATTTCAGCTGTGTCAGTATGTGTTAGGGCGCACTTACGCTCCTCAGCAAACTTGCCCATCGCCATCACAGCAGCCTGTCGGACATCGGGATCGCTATCCTTCAGCAACTCCGCGATCTGCGGCACGAAGCTTTGTATTGCTTCGTGGAATACGGCTGGAAAGAAGTCTCAGTAAGGTCTATTGCCGTTACCCGAGCTCACATTGTTCGGCGAGCTTTCCCATTGTAGTTGCAGCAGCTTCGCGGGGCTTCCAACGATCATCTTTGAGCAACTCGGCAATTTGGGGCACAAGCACTCGGATTGCTTCGTGAAATGCAGCTATACAAACACATTTCAGTTGTGTCAGTATGTGTTAGGGCGTACTTACGCTGCTCAGCAAACTTGCCCATCGCCATCACAGCAGCCTGTCGGACATCGGGATCGCTATCCTTCAGCAACTCCGCGATCTGCGGCACGAAGCTTTGTATTGCTTCGTGGAATACGGCTGGAAAGAAGTCTCAGTAAGGTCTATTGCCGTTACCCGAGCTCACATTTTTCAGCGAGCTTTCCCATTGTAGTTGCAGCGGCCTGGCGGGCCCCCCCCAAATTGGATTTGAGCAACTCGGCAATTTGGGGCACAAGCACTCGGATTGCTTCGTGAAATGCAGCTATCCAAACACATTTCAGCTGTGTCAGTGTGTATTAGGGCGCACTTACGCTCCTCAGCAAACTTGGCCATCGCCGTCGCACCTGCCCGTCGGACATCGAAATCACTATCCTTCAACAACTCCGCGATCTGGGGCACAAAGCCTCGTATTGCTTCGTGGAATACGGCTGGAAAGAAGTCTCAGTAAGGTCTATTGCCGTTACCCGAGCTCACATTTTTCAGCGAGCTTTCCCATTGTAGTTGTAGCGCCTTGGCGTACGTGCCAATGATCATCTTTGAGCAACTCGGCAATTTGGGGCACAAGCACTCGGATTGCTTCGTGAAATGCAGCTATCCAAACACATTTCAGCTGTGTCAGTGTGTGTTAGGGCGCACTTACGCTGCTCAGCAAACTTGCCCATCGCCTTCACACCTGCCCGTCGGACATTGGCATTCGTATCCTTCAACAACTCCGTGATCTGGGGCACAAAGCCTTGTATTGCTTCGTGGAATGCGGCTGAAAAAAGTCTAAGTAACACCCTTGGCCGTTGGCCGAGCTCACATTGTTCAACGAGCGTTCCCATTGTAGTTGCAGTGATCTCGCGTAGATTCCGACGATCATCTTTGAGCAACTCGGCAATTTGGGGCACAAGCACTCGGATTGCTTCGTGAAATGCAGCTATGCAAATACATTTCAGTTGTGTCAGTATGTGTTAGGGCGCACTTACGCTGCTCAGCAAACTTGCCCATCGCCGTCACACCTGCCCGTCGGACATCGACATCCCTATCCTTCAGCAATCTCGCGATCCGGGGCATGACACTTTGCATTGCTTCGTGGAATGCGGCTGTAAACGGAGGTCAGTCTCTTCAATGAGCCTATACTGAGGTCTTACATTGCTTAGCAAACACGCTGACTGTGGTCAAGGTATTCCCTCGGACCTGAGGACTTCCATGCTCGCACAGCCTGCCGATCTGACCCCAAAGATTCTCCATCGTATCAGGATCTGTAGCAATACTTAGGTTCCACACTCATTGGCTGAATACGGGACGAGGTGGCCTACGATCAGTGAGGATTTTCGCAAATCCGTCTGCCCTCGAAAAAAACTGCAGTCAGTAGATATCGTGGCACTAGATTGAGTTCTCACCGAAGTTGATGAACCTCTGACAGCACCAGAGGCCCTGGTTCAAGTCTGACTCCGGTAATGATGATACCAGAATCTTTGGGAAAACCGTTACAACAGAATGCCAGACATCGGAGGACAGGCAAGAAACCCGTTCCCGTTGACCGAACTCCAACCATGGGGCTAATAAGAGTAAATGAATCAACTGTTGCTTCGGGGTTGAGCGCGCCAAGAGAGACGGTAGCAAGTTCGGAATGTAGATGTCTTCCCTAAGAACAGAGGAGTCTTGTCGTGCCATATGGTCAAGACACGTGGAGGCAATGGCCTTCATCTCCAGATCGACGGCCTCTATCTTGCCATCTATGTCTTGATTATTCAAGTACTGAATGAGATCGCTCATAACCTCAGCGGCAATCAGGCCTGAAATACCGTGCGCTGAAATCATATCAGCTGGGATAGTGTCGAAACCAGAAAGATCTCACCAGACAGTGTCAGAAATGGAATGCGCCGAAGAAGATGATCTTTAGCCTCGCCCTTCGCAGCCACGAAGTTCCGCCCAAGTCCTTCGGCTACGGACGAGTCGAAAAGATCCATCTCGAGTCGGGCTTGCCATCTATTGGCCCAGGAAATGTCGTCTCGGTTTCCATGATCGACGAGGGACCCCCAGGACAGTGAAGAATTCAAAATTCTGGCTCGGGGCTTGTAATCCTTGTTTTTGAACGCGACGGATGCGTGCACAAGCTGGCCTTCCACAATGACACGTCCCTTACCCCAATGGGGCCGCCTGGTAAATTAGAATGAATGCGGCGGAAGAAAAAGGGTTAACGCGATATCTACCATTTTGTTGGCTTGGGGTTTCTCGTGTTGTAGTTTGGCCTCGTGAGCGGCAGTGTTTCCATGAACCACCAGAACGGCCCAGTTAAAGATTCCTGAGGCCCTTCACGTTGCAATTTGTCCCAATCCCATGCTCCCCCAGTATGTCGGGGACGAAGATGCAGGCCCGCTGTGGTTGCCTCATTTTCCATCCACAAGAGCGGCACTCCCGCGAGATCAAGAGTGATGTTCTCTCGATTCCCTCCGCCACTGAATTGATGAGAATCACACGCTGTAGAGTATGCTCGTTGACTTACATGTCCGAGTGAGTGCCCGCAAACCAAACCTCCTTGATTCTCGTCCGACCGCCCTCGGGTTCGGCGTCGCCTGTCCGGTTCAATGGGCTCTGCTCGATGCGATCCACGTCATTTTTGCGCAGAACCGAGTCACCGCCTTTGATATACTCAGGGAGGAATTTAACCCGCCGCTCATCGATGGCAAGGGCGTGCCGAAAGTGACATATGTGGTCTGCGGAGCCCGTAAGCGGAAGCGGCTGTCCTCGAAAAATCCCGACGGACGACACAGTGTCCCTTGATTGGATTTCAGGAAAGCTGGATGGGGAGGACGCATTCACATACCAGGCACCAACAAAATGCACCCTGACATCATGGTCCTCCCTAGAGAACGTCTCTTTGAAGTGCTTGCACAACTCCTCCGCCTTGTTAGTTGCTTGTGAGTCCAGTTAGTGCGTTCCGCAAGAAAAGAACAAATGTTACCGACCTTTCCCTTTGTACCGCTTGGCATACAGTTCATACGCGCTGTTACTCCCGTTCGTTCAGAAAATCGGAACATAATGAGAGACAAGGCGTACAACGGGATATTGCGATGGTTGCCCGGATAAATCAGACCCAACTGATCATCCCACATCAGGTAACATACGACATAGAGCTGGTTTCTTACCGTCGTGATCATTCCTGCAAGTGCTCGTACTTGATACGCACCGCGTGAAAAGCCTACGCATACAACCCATTAGCTATAGTACCATCGTGGAACACGAGTGAAATACCGAAAAGGAAAATTTTGTCGCCGCGTTGGTAATTGTCAGCCAGCCATTGGTACGCGTCCTTGACGTGTCGCTCGAAATTCCTGTCTTCTGTCAGCCAAAAATCGCCGTTTAGCACTCCGACTCACCAGGCGATAGCTAGGTCCAATTTGTTGGCTACAACCTGACTCCAATATGCCAGAGAGCGGAACGAAGGAGGCGCATATGTCCCGATGCCACTGACATAGAAAGTGAGCTGTTGCGCTGAGGGATGGTGTTTGAGAATGCGGCTATGAAGCTCAACCACATTTGTGTTCTAAAAGGGCTACGGTCAAATCGGGGGCAAACAAGGTGTCAGCACGCACATTGGGGCCGAACTGGTTAGAAGTGCCGTCGATGCTGACGACCAAATTTCGCCCCGGTTTCTCCGATTTGTAGCATTGGCCGTCACAGGTGCCACTGCAAGAGCAGTGGTCCGGACAGGTACAGGCACATCGACATTCGGGTGGGCATTTGCATGAGCATTTGCGCTTGGTTTCCGAAGGCATGGTGGTGGTGTGAGGAGAAGTTGCGGCGATGTCCACGAGGCCGCTAAGAATAACCTGACTCCTGTCCACGCGCCATGCTCTTGCCATTGGCGTTGTCAAGGCGTTGTCAAAACATAGATAAGATTCTCGGCTGTCCCGTCCCGCTAGAACACCCGTGGCGGCAGCAGTCGCTCGCTCCCCGCCCCCGCTCCGGGCTCCGCTTCATCAACGCCGGGCGATCTCGGCATTAATATTGATGCGGCGCCAATCCTCTAAGCCCTACTGCACGTGAGGGGCTAACGGGTCAGACGGGGTAACGGGTCAAACGATTATTTCTCCCGAATAGTAAATATTATGGGAAATCTGACTCGTGCAATGTTTTAGGTAGCATCTGCCGCTATCAGATCTAGATTCTTAGCATGATACGGCAAGTTATGGACGAGAAATGGGATGATTATTGCTGATGCCTGCCTAAATTGCCGTTTTGGGCTGTTCTCGGGTGTCCTCTCCCTTCTTCCTCTACAACCGCTACCACAGATGACCTGGAGTGCTCTCATTCTCCATTCTAATACTCAATGAAGACTTTGGGTGCCTCCGAATTGTGAGTGTGTATGTGTAAATATGGTAACAGACACTTGACCCGGTACTACCTAATTGGTGGTCTCGGAGGTAATATATTCAAGGCACCCCCACAGATGAACAAACCCTCGAATTTTTCCGATAGTCGATTCTGCAGCTCATTTCCGAAGAAGACTGTCTATTCAGATCTGTTATAGCTACTGTAGATGCAGAGATATTTGACAATCATTTTGAACTGACCCGTTAATCCCTCACGCGCAGTACATACCACTACTCCTCCATTACCCTTGCCGGGATTGCGCCAATCCTCCACGTCTTTTGCTCACACTAGCCCAATTCCGCGGCCTCGGGCCAGTACCACGCATCGCCGTGATCTGCGCGATCCTCCCACCTCACCGGTCTCATTCCTTCCTGAACACATCATGCACAGGCCCCGACCCCCGTCGCTGGTCGCGCCTCTGGCTTAGCGCTCAGCCATTCCCCGGGAATTTAACCATTGTTCCCTCAACATCCATTGTATTGCTTTGTGTAGCGACGCCTTCCGCACCAGAGAGTCATGGGCACTCTTTCCCGCTCACCCGCCATCTCTCCGCATCCACCGCCACACCAAACCATGCCCAGACACAAGCGCGGCTAAGCTGCCTCCATCACGCAGCTCTTACTGCCCCCCTTCCCAGCTGTCTAACCTCGCCGATGGTGCATCCGGCGCGCATCACGCCACCTCGCTGCCGACTCTGCCAGATCTCAATGCAATTCATCTGGCGTTCTTCCTATATCCCCATGCGATATCATGTACCCGGTCAGTGCTGCCTAGGCTCGGACCTATCGACTCAGACCCCGCGATCCCATCCTCGCCCTTGCACCGTGATAAAGCGACGCAGCGCTGGGGCGCACAGGCTCCAGGCGCATCACTGAATACCCTCGGAATCCTTCGTAGGACTGATATATTCCCCTCGGGGCCGTACCCGCGACTGCGGCGCCCTGCGATGCCCCTCGCGATGGTGATACACCCCCCAGAACAGCTCGCAGAGTAGTCTCGCACATCGGGCGCGCCAGACAACCCATGCTCGCACTCGACTCAAACTGCACAAGTCCTGCTCGCCCACGCCCCACTCCAATCTTCCTGTGTAATCCTCCGCTACAGAAACCTCCCCCTGGTCTTGACGGCGATGGCATCGGTGGGTCCCTGTCCGTCACTACCCCGAGAACACACACGTCCCGGAGGGCTCTTAATGGCCCCGTGCCGCATAGCATCCAGCTCATTTCCCCGTCGAAAGAAGGTAGCGCCTCCTCGCTTGCCGCATGTTCATTGACCATCCGCTGCAGCAAAACTCATCCCAATCGCCAGTCACAAGTCCCCGTACCCGCCGCTGCGTTGAGCAATCCCCGCCCAGGTCCCCCTCAAATTCCGCTTAATATTCATCAAGCGAGGCCGTGCGTTGTCATTCGATCCTTCTCTGCTTAGCAGCACCAGCGCCGCTCTCGCGCCTTGCAAGCGTCCCACCTCTACGGCTCGCCACGCCTGTCCCGCTGCGGGTCCCTGTAAACCGCCCGCACAACGCTAATCACGCCAATTTTACTCTTCCTCTGCCGCCAAGACCAAGCCACGACACCCTCGCCTACATTCCAAGCTCTACGCCTCCCGTACTCCTCCGTCTAACCTCCCGCTCGTCCTCAATCGCCTTCCAGACTCCCGCCTGCCTCAGCCGCACACTCCGCTTCACCGCGGCGCACGTCATCGCGTCGTCCGCGCCGCTCCCTCATCGCCCTTTCGCTGCTGCTCGGTCCGCGCCCATCCTCTCACCGAGCCTGCGTCGCCTTTGCATCTGTCGTACGCGATTCCTGCGCCACCGCTATGCGATCGGGAGGGGTCAGGTTCCAGGTGAGCTCATACTGACATTTCGCATCCACGGCGCTGATTTCACGCTCCTCGCCGCTCCCGCGCACTAATCTGACGTGAGTGCCCGTGCAACGGCTCCCCTTGTGTTTTCGACCTTCTACCACCGCCTGCACTTCCCCGCAAACGATGGCGCGTCTCTACCCGCGCACACCCGCCGCCAATGCACACGAGGAATGCGAGCACGCGATCTTCACGGCGCTCCCTGCGACATCAACCATCGCTAGTGAGTCTTACCCCTTGCCTCTATCGACATCCGCACCGCTGTCTTCCTTTCCTCCAGTCATCGTCCCCAAAACTACGGTCTGGGGCGTGGTCCGACCCCAGGACGCCGTGGCGAGTCCCTCGCAATTCGTATTTCGTCCCCAGCGCTCAATCCCTCGTTTTGCTCACGGTAATCGTCCGCTATGTGCGCTTCACTTGCGCGCGCACGACAGTGCGGCACCGCCCGCGTGCGTAACCCTCGAGCCTACGCGCGCTGTTCACCGAACGCTCAGCTGCGCGTCGAAATTCTCCCCTCACGCGACGCCACAGGGCCGGTATCCATCTCAGCAGACCAGCAGCGCTTCACAAGTCTCCGCGATCACGGCGGCAGCGAGCGAGCGACTGTGCCTCTCCCCTTGGAGATGTGCCGTCTCGCTGGCTCCCCGATGACCAACGCGGCTCGAGACGCCACCAGTTGGTCGTGCGACATACGTTCGAGCACGACTGCGTTCGCACCTGGCGAGGTAGTCGGAATCCCTTTCTAACTCTACCCTGGAACTCCACCGAAATCCCGGGCAGAATGATGGGTAACGTCAAAGCATTCGCGGCGCGATGTCCTGTAACAAATATTCCCGGGAATCTGTGCTCAGTCCCGGGAAGAAAAAACGGATTCAAGCGCTATCAAACTTGTGCGCGGGTGCCAGGTTCGTCCCGCATGTCGTAAAGCACATCCGCGGTGTTATAGTCTGCCCCGTGTAGCTGTGTCCATACCTAACCGTCATCCTTCCTTGAACTTCCTCAGTACTCCGCGTCGAAGGAATCATTCGCATAGCCGCGTATAACGTATGGCGCGGCGCACTCGCAGTAATGCAGTGAAACTACCAGTGATTGCCCTCACCGCGAATAGATTGGCACTCCTGGTTCTACCCCGCCAAGTGCGCGCACCGCTTCTCGCTCCTCTTCACGTCTTCGATCGATTGCGGCACGCAGTTATGGTAACCTTTGATGCTCATCAAATGCCTCGGTAATGGTGAAGTTGAAGTGGGAACTGTTTAGTCAGAATGTATCTCCGACATACAGAATCTGTGGGGTGAAATCCCCGGCTGGATGCTGCAGTATTTCTGGCAGCAGGTTGCTGAGGGGAGCGGGGAAGGGTATCATTGGGACGGTACGTGAACTCCTGGACGAGTTCGTACGCAGACAGCGGTATTGTGAAGGTCTCAGTCAGTATCCTCCTTTGAATGCCCGCACGACATGATACAGTACGTACCATTTATAACAGCTACAACTACCGTCAGAAAGCGGAACATAATGGGCCTTGTTCACCGCTAGGGGTATGCTAATTCTATATCAGTTCCAGAACTCAGGAACCAAAGACGCGGAACCTACGACGCGGAGGACTGTATCCGGGTCGATAGGATACAATTTGTCTGGACAGCCGCTGGAAGAGACGCATGTGGGAGTGGGCGGCAGTGCTAACGATGTCCGAATCTACAGTGACTGTTTGTTATAAGTAGAATGATGAGTGCCGCATGTCAGATTGTAGCAGAGATGGAAGAAATAGATTTACGGGAGAAGCAGATCCGGATGCGGTGCCACCGCACTCTGCGGAGCTGTACTAGTGCTTGTATTTGAAGCAGAATCTGAATGAGTGAATATAGTGCGAGTTGGCTGTTAATGCTGATTTGATGCTAGGAGTCCCGCGGTGAATGATTCATCCCTTGCTGTGAGATAAGGAAGCCTGGAATGCGCTGCAGCCAATCCAACCAACATCGCTGCCACGGAGCGGGAATGATCTCCGTTCGTCTCCAGGCAGGGAGCCAAAAATCAAGGAGACAGCGGGTGGGACACGTGGAGTCGATCGGCGATTCAGGAAGCACAAGAAATCGAAGAGACCAACAACATCCAGGAGATATTCCCAGGTATGTGCCTCCAAATGCCAACGCACCCGCGCGAAGCTCTGGTACCCGCCGATGAGACGCACAGCTCGGTTGCAAAAGTTCCTTGTTTCCTGTGGGTTCCTTTCAAAGGCCGCGTCACCGACGTAGAGAGCGGCAGATGCCGAGGACACCGAGCCGAGGAACACTGTCCTCGGCAGAGACGACAACGAAGGAAGGAGTAGCCCAGCGCCGAGTCTCAAGATCTCAAGTCCCGCCAGATCTTCAGTGGAACATATGACCGAGACCGAGACGTCTCCGCATGGGCTTAAGAATTCTCCAGCGCTGGACGAGTCTCAAGCACCCTACTTGACGAGTCGAAGGTCGAACCCTCGCCAAACCCTGCTCGACGTCTCGGAAGCCGAATCCAAATCTTGCCGGCGTCGTACGCAGTCCAAGCAGCTCGCACTAGAAACGAAGACCGCGAGGAATGTGTTCCATCCTTTTTCTGTGCGTATGTAGCCGCTTCTATGGTCGCACAGTCACTTGAGTCGTCGCAGGAGGCCAGCACAGCCACGTCACCTTCCTAACCCGGCCAAAAAAGGCCTAATTGGGACGCCTCCATCTCCATCTCGTTCCAAGCCGTCGCCGTTCATGCTCACGTTGGAAAGCCACGAATTGAATCCATGAAAATATGTGCATATAATCCTATCTACGTTAGGGAAGAGAATGAGGATGTGTAGCGTGGGTGAGTAGCGCAATCGTAGGGGTCTCCGTAAGTATCATCTCTCGTCATCGTGCAGCGCAATCGGACGAGGGCGCGCGCCTGCCCCTGCGCCTGCGTTGAGCATATCGAGCTGAACTGAATGTGCGTCCGACGCGGGGGACCGCTGCGCCTCTTCGTCGTCGTGCTCGTCATGCTCATGCTCCGGGCTTCGCCTTCGCTCCTCGTCGCCAGCGTGCGTTCTGTTGCGGTACTCGCGAACGACGTCGCAGCTGCGGGCCCCTCCGGCTCAACGGCTCCTGTGGCGCATGGGCGGGGAAGCGCTCGACGAAGCGCGAGGGCGGTGGAGGCAGACACGGAGGACAGTGAGCGCCTGGGGGGCGCTGCGAGACGAATGCCGGAGGACGAGTACGCGTGGATGGATATGGGCCTTGGGGGTGCGCGGTAGGGGCTTGGATGCGATTAGCCCGTCTTTGGAGGACAAGGACGAGTGGCGAATCCCGAGACATGCCGCCGCATGCTCAGGTGCCCTCACAGGGCAGCAATTGCTCGCGCGTGGAGGCGGACGGGGATGGGGAGGTGGATGAAACGCAAGAGCTCGCGGTCGCGGGCGTCTGCGACTCGATGTGCTCCACATGTGTGTCAGGTGGCCTACTGCGCATGGACTACGACGACGCGCGTCCGTGAACAGTGAAGGATGAAGCGGTGCGTGAAGTATGACGCAATGAGCGTCGTCGCGCGAGCGAGCCCGTGCCAGGGAGTGAACGTGCCGTGCGGGAGATAGCCGTAGCCGTCTACGTGTGCACCTTGGAAGCCGAGCCAGAACGGGGAGTTGCCATCGTGAAGGAAGAGAGGGCAGACTCGGCGGTCACTCGGCGCGCCTCGACCACAAAGCCGTAACGCGACGAGGTCGAGTCCACACGTACAATCCATTCTTTCCGCACGTTTGATTAGGCGACCTAAACGAGGAATAAACGAGGAAAGAGTGGCACGCCTACGCCGCACATCAATAAGGCCGAGCGGCGTGCCTGGGAGTCGCGTGAGGGAATGCAGAAGATGGCGACAGATTAGGACGAACGTGAATTGGGGAGATTGAGGCGACCTCGGAACTGACGATGTGGTAAAGGCGGCACTTGCTGTACAGCGCAGCAGCGGAAAACACACCCCTTATCAAGTTTTATGGGCGGAGGTTCTGCGACGGGAGGGCGGGCCCGAGAAAGACGCTGAGGAGCACAAGGCGGAGAACAGCGGGCCAGGCACGGGCATAAGTAGGTGGAGCCAGCAGCAAGATTTGGTGACGATGAGTCGAAGACGAGTGTGATGGGGTCACAGATCACTGTGTGACGCAGGCCTGGACCTGCGGCCCGCACAGCCGCGGTCGAATTCCATTTTATAGGTGCTTCTCGCCTTGGAACTTATCAGGACCGGAAGTTTCGCGCACGTTTATCATATCGAATTCCCATTCTTGCATAAACAAAAATACTACATGCGACTGCTTCACGCATACTCGATGGCCATGGCCCACTGTCCATCCGAACGTCTGGTGTGGATGGCAGCAATGCCCGACCTCCCCACTGTGACCTTGTAATCAACAAGGATATACCCAGCGCCGGAACCATTGTCCGTCCCCAACAACATACAAACAGCATCCAACCCGGCGCGGCTTTTAGTCGGATCCCACTTAACCCAGTCGGTGTCGTCCTGATATATCTGCTTTTCCATCTTGGCGTCCCGGTACAGTTTCTCCAGCACGGCCCTTGTCACCGGGTTCAGAACGTGGAATCGCAGAACGTACTTCAGGTCCTTGGGCCCCGCCTTATCTCTGTATTCTTTGTACAGCTCCATGGCAATAACGTCCCAATTGACCTGGGCGGATGCCGGCTTCACCGGGTCCTGACTCTTGAATGACGCGACGGCGACTATCAATCCAGGCGCAAAGACAAGCTCGTACGCCCCTATGTCGCCGGTGTCACGCTCCTTCAGTGTGGCAGGAAGGCCGGGGAAGAGAGGATTCTTCAATTCGGCCCCGTCGAGCGTCTCTCTGTTCAAGGCGGACATGATCTGGTTCCCGAGGTCGTAGTCTTCCGGGTCAGGCTTAGTGGTTATGTCGTACTTCCCGGTGAAGTACGGCGGGTATGACGCGAGGTATTTGTCGGTTGTTGTCGCGCGGGGGGTGTCCGCCTTGGCTGTTAGGATCCTGTCCCATATCGCGCGGCCCTTCTGCAAGCATTCATCCGGATTCTGGGGCAACTCTGGGAACGGCCCGGGCGAGATGAGGCCGAGCACCTGCTGAGCTGCTGCGCTGTATGGTGTATCTGGTGCAAGGATAGCTGTGGTACTATTCTCCTGGGAAGGATGTGACTCCTCCGGAGCAGCCAAGGCAATTGAGGCTCACCTCGAATGGAGCAGCCGGCGCGCCTGATATAATCCCGGTGAGCACTACTACTAGGGCAGCGATCCGCATTTTGGAGTTAATTCAGAAGCGAGGTAGGGTGATTTGGTTCAAAGACGATTAGGTCCAGCAAAATGGGCGTAAATCCCGATGGATGGAAAGACCAGTGCTAGCACGGTGGGCGTTATACGGTCTCCAAATAAATGCTCTCCGCTTATTCCCGCCACTGTATTTGACAGGGTGCATGGCACCAGGACGTCGCACGTATGATTCGGGAATCGTGCCTACGTCACCGGCACTCTGAACCTCCGAAGTCGAAAGCCCGAATGATTTTAAAGACCTTGGCCGCAGGCGGCATGTCAAAGAGTCTGTCAGCTGGCGTTGTATCTCCGATGTCGTTGTGAGTAATCCAATAAGCCGAAGCCGGCAGAAGCCGGAGAACGAGGAGTTGGGTGCCAGGACCGCGGCGATAGCCTGTCGGGGGGTTTCCACGATGTAGGGGAAATCAAAGCCCCGGTCTTCCGTGCAGCCGATACACCGATGGAATCCGCCCCATCTCTGGTATTTCACCAAGTGTGTGTCATTTCTTTCCACAGAGTTCATCCCGAAATTACTAATTTTTCCCAAGACCCGAAGTTGAAGAAGAATGTTCAGACGTTTCAACATGCCATGATCGATATGGGGGGGTCGTGGGATCTTCAGCGGTTCTCCACCGTAACTCGTTTCTGTCTTTCATTACTCTTCCGCGCCGCCGTCGCCGGCCTTCGAAGTTCCTGCCCTCCACATCATGAATCTCTGGACTGCAGCACATAGTGAAACCACTGGGAATGAGCTCGCCGACGCAGCTGGAAAGGCCGCACCCTTCTCCCCGCTGACCCCACTACCCCCATCGCTCTTACGACCTTCCGGCGCCGGATCAACCTTCTCATTCTCGAGAAGTGAAAGCGCATGTAAACTGCTACCAAATCTGGGCGCGGGTTGCGAGAGATCGGTGACTCTCCCCCATCCCTCATTCCAAGCTCTCCCTACGATTCCCCACTAACGCTGGCGAGTATCTCTACCCTGGTCCAGCTGCATACATACTTTTCCTCCCTCAGCGCCCACAAGTTCCGCTCCAAAGTCATCCCATCCCCAGCTTGCGACGCCTGCGGTGCGGCGTTTGAGACCCGCGCCGGCTTCCTCCTCCCTTGTCCTGCCTGAGCCCGGGAACACCTGGGCCCACCCTTACAACATGCCTCATACAACGCCGCCCTCCTCTCCCTCCTCTCACATCCTAAGCTCCTCAAGCTACTCATAACCTTGGTCTCAAAGTCCGGTCGTTTTTGTACGTCCTGATATCGTGTCTTCCCTCTCTCGTACATTATATTACTTATAATATGTTTCTCATAGTCTCTTCCCTTTAAACTCCCCAACTTACTTCTCCGACCAGCATCTACCTCACCTTTTACACATCGTACTCCCTCTCTCAAAATATTTCCTCGTTCCTGTCAATGTCACATTTATTTCCTTCTATCGCCATATATAAAAACTGACATTCCCAAACACCCGTAGAAACTCATCCTTCCCCAATCTACCTACAGTAGAGTACAGCCGCACGACTCATGTATTCCACTACCGTAGCAAAATGAAATCCAGCCCAGCCCAGTCCAGTCCAGGCTGCCGATTCCGAATCCATCCGAAGTTCGAGCAGCGCAGTCTCGTACATGCATCGACTCCTCGCCTTCTTTAGACTTGATCTTCGGCCTTACACCCACATAATATCCTCCCTGCTCAACATTCAACGTTAGGCCTTTCCGAGCTTCACTTGGCTTTCTGCCGCATTATGTATTACGGCAGAAAGCCATCAGCAAAAGTTGACGTGATGATTGCTATCAGTGGCGGTGCCATGCTTCCAATTCTTTCTTCCGAGTCGCTACGTCCACGTATCAGCATGGATCCGACCTTTCCCCCAGAGTTGGAAAGGCATATCTTCCAGCTCGCCGCACTCCTCAACCCGGAGTCGACCACGACCCTTATTCTACTCGCGCAGCGCGTACGAATCTGGTATAACTTGACTACAGTACCTCATCTGACTCCCAGAAACTGAAATCGTTTGCAGGATCGAACCTCTTCTCTACCGAGTGATCAAGGCCTCCCCCGCGGCCCTTCGCCAGTTACTCGACACGAGACCAGCGACCTTCCTTCACGAGAATGTTCGCCATATCTGTATTATAGGCGTCTCCCCCCCTCTTCACCCTCGAATCCTCTCTGCATGCGACGCGACAGTCGATCTAAAGATCTGTGGTACCCCAGAACACAATGGTGGGGTGTGGATCATCGGACCAACGCCGCTGCAGCGGCTCTCCGTCCACTGGCGTACTCTTCTTAGCCTTGCGACCGCAACTCTCAAATTCACTCAACTAACGCACCTCCATCTCTGGGGCCAGACCAGCACGTTGAGTTTGGGTTCCCCCTTCATTCTAAATCCAAAGGAGATAGCCCAGCTCTCATATCTTGCCTTGGACGACGAAACCACATCCAACAGCTTCTGCAAGCACGTCCTCCTGCACTACAAGTCGCTCGAAGTGCTCGTGACGATATGCGAGTCCCGGAACGAACTGACCGGGAGGGCCGAGCACCGAGCAGAGCTCGCGCACGACACACGGTTCGTTATGCTCGTTCTCCCCCTGAATCTGGAGGGTGCAGACTGGGTGACGGGTGCGTGGGGTGGGAAAGACTTCTGGGTGAGAGCGGACGATTTCGTCAGGAAACGGCGCGCAGGCGAGACTAGCGGTGAGTCTTCTCGGTTCTCGTAAGGCCATGCTACTGTCTTACCATCCGCGATTCAGATCATTTCACCGATCCCACCGACGAGTACGCGTAGCCCTTGTATGTTCTTCGACGAAGACAATGTTTGTTCTCTTTCGGGCCCAATGATTTTTTTTTACACCATGTCCTCGATGAATACTTCTTCCGATTGTCGATTGTCCCCCAGGCTTGGGTTCCTGTGTTCTTTCTTTCTATCCTCTGCACGCCTTCCTCGCCGTGCCGCGCCATCACTTCAAAAAAGCCGTGAGGTAGCAGCGTGACATCCGACGCCGGCAAGGAGCCTCACTGAGCCGTGTGCCGTATTTCAAGTGTGGCCAGCGGCCGCAATGGTGACTTGGGCATATATGTAACTTCCACCTCGCCGCGCCGCGCCTGGCACACCGTTGACGCCGAACCAAAAAATGCCCCGCGCCGGACGCGTATGTGGGGTTCCCCGCGTCGTGCAGCCAGGTGTCTTTGAGTAATAGAGAGATGGCCCCAGCCGCTAAGAATGACGCAGCGCTCTCGCTGAGCCCGGTGGCGCACAGTGCACCGGAAGCCTGGCGGCGTGTAACGTGCAGGTGGGACGAGTGGCTTGACTCCGACGGTAGCCCGGGCGTTCCAGCGATGGCGTTCATGGCGCAGGGGGGCATGAGTTCCGCGAGATTGCAGTCGTCAATTGCTGGCAGGCGGGGAACGACAAGCGAGATAGGCACGTGCTCGGCCCTCTTCGGGGAACCCCGGCAGCGAGGGGCTGAGCTAAACGCAAAATAAGGGAGCGTGAAGACGATGTCGCGAGAGGAGGGGTTGGGTTGCGGATAGGCGGTTGAGCGCAGAGTTGGACGAGAAGATTCAGGGGAAAACCAGCTTTATCGCAGGGTGGACATTCGAGGAGAGTACAATGCGGCAGAGATGAGGGCACGATACCGAGCACATTGCGCGCCCAGTGCGTTTGCGTCGAACGTATTTGGTATTAGGCGCCGAGGAATGAATTGTGGGTACCAGGACGGAGGCCCGTGGGACAAGGATGGAGTACCGTTGCACGGAGATCAGATAGAATGGTATTGCAGCGCGTGAACGGAGTTTGATTGAACGCAGCATTGAGGACGAATGCAGCGTTGAGAATGGACGCTGAGTTGAGGATCACCACCACCGCCGCGCAAATAAAAACAGCATTGGGCATGAACGGTGCACTGCGGATGAACACTGCGTTGCGAATGAACACCGCGCCGAGCAGAACGGAGAAGAACGGACAGGAGTGAGTACTATACTCCGTCCGAGTCGTAAAACTGCCTTCAAGCTCGCCGACGCGCTGGTTACCAAGGCGCCGAAGGTGTGTGTGCACGCGAATGCCACGCGGCACGCAGTAGGAGGGGAAAGGGTGTTTCACAGGTACGCCGAGCGCTGGAAATTATCTGATGAATAATCCAAAATTATTTCACGACTAGAGGAGCAGCTGCGAGGTATCAATATTCGCTGCGCATTTGAAGGACAAGAGGAGAAGGCAGACAGGCACTAGATGGCGAATCGAATGACGAGCAGGTCGATGGAATGCGGGCAGGAGGCGGAGCGCATACGAGGGAGACACGAGGTACGCGCAATATGCGCGGCAGATTATAAAGATGTGAGGAGGCGCGCACAGGGGCGGTCCAAGGATGTGGAGATAAAAACAGCGATGCGATCTGCGAAAGGAGAACGTGGTGGCTGATACTTGACTCCGAGGATTCATTCTTGGACAAGCCAGAATCAATACTTTGGACAAATAACCGTGGGGCAATCGAGCCGGATGCCAGGAATAGCTTGCTTCGGTACCTCAAGCGCGAAGAGGGGACATCGAGAGGCGTAGATAGAGAAAGGGCGACGGTTCGAGAGTCAGTGAGGCCAGAGAGAACGGTTGATATTTTCATGTGGGACGTTTGAGACGGAAGCCAGGACCATGGCCGTTCCGAGCACAGGTATCGGCGTTTAAAGCGTGGGCAGGGTACGCAGCTAGGAGTCGGAATACACATGTTCCGGAGCCAGAATTCGGGCGTGTATATGTCGGCGTTTCGAATGAGGAGCCGTTATTTTGAGAGCAGGAACGAAGCTTGTCCACAAGGCCATCTTTGTTTCCAAGGCAGAGACAAAGTAGAAAAGACAATCACTATGACGTCGGCGGGGCATGAGAGCACGAAAAGAGGAGGTCAGAGTGATAGAAGCACTAATCCCAGCTGAACGAAATCGATGGCAAGAAAGCACGCCACGTTTGTAGTGTTCATTCGATCAGGCGACCAGTGGGCTGTGATTTCAGTTCGGAGTGCAAGGAGGGCAGCGGAGGAGACAAAGAAGCCTTGGGATACTTTTAGAGGCCGGAGCTGTGGTCGTCGTACATAGCCCAAGTCGCTTACGTTGGTGAAGTGCTAGGCGAGGAAGGACTTGACGGTTAGAGCCGGAACTCGGAGTCGCCGATCCGACATCACCCGAGCTCACGCTGCTGGCAAACACACACACATTTGGCATCCATCACCTCGATCTCCTAGTCCTCGTCGCGCTGGCCTAGTCCACGCGTTGTTCCTTCAATCCGTACATCGCCTTTTCACTAGTCCTCCTTTCCCGACATACACTCAGCAGAGGCGCGGCCTCCAAGCTCCCGCGTTTTCTCCAATCACCCGCCCAGCGCGACCGCTCAAAGTCGCTCTCCGTCGACCGCCCGCCGTCTGATTGCCACCTGTAGTAATGCGCGGGGTTCGAGTCTATCCGTGACCAATTCACATTCAAATCCGCCCTCGACGCCGAACCTCACCTCCTCGTCGCACACCGCCGTTCCTTCTAGGCATCAGCACGCGCACCACGCGCCGGGGATGCATCCCTCGCCGTCGCAGTCCGAATCGTCGTATAGCTCGGTGGAGAGTATGAGCAGTCACGGGAGCAGCAGCGGGATGCAATATTCGTATAGTACCAGTGGCAGTAATAATTCGTGGGTCTTTCTCTTCGTCTTTTCTTCCCTCCTCCTTCCTTCCTCCGTCACTCCTCATCCTCCCTCGCCTCCCCACTCCGTTGCATTTTCTTGTCGGGACCTTAATCACATTCGCTTCTTCTCAGGAACGCGTCCTACGCCTCGGGGGTGGCCGTTGGGCAGCGCCAAGGAATGGACGAGCGACGCGGGGTGGGGGTGCATGCTGCGTACGTGGCAGAGTCTACTCGCGATGGCATTGCAGCGGGTTGGTGGTGAGTCTTTTCGCTGCATGCTATTCGTTTTCATTCTTTTTCGTTTGCTTTTGACTCGACGTCCTTGGTTTCTGTGTCCGTATTTTCTTCTGGGCGAATTTCTGAGGGGTGTGGCTCTCTATGTGCTTTTGCATTCGCGCTGCCGTCTTTTTTTCATTCTCGGTCTGCTGGCTGCGTTACCGTTTTCGGCGCTTGCCTTCCGCATTTGCGCGCCGTCATTCCTGCCTCGCTCGTTTTTTTCAGCTATGTGTAGTTCTTTAGGCTTTATTCCCTTCCTTCTGTTCCATTCCAGTCCACTCTTCGCCCTCGCCCTCCGTCCCAGCTTCGTCGTATCCCTCTTATTCTCTCTGACGGTCACGCGTGAGGGTCACATCACCTCCGACCACCCACAATTCACCTCATACTCCCCACTCGCTGCACGCGCCCCTTATCCCTCTTCGGAGGACCTGTGCGGGTGTCTTCCACACTGTCGCCCGTCGTTCCCGCCGCCGCTGGGAGGGAATTCAGCGCGCTAGATGGATGGGAGCGTCTTTGATGACGGTGATACGACTTTCCCCGCATTCACTCGTGGTCAAGATGGTGGCTTAGCGCGTCGGAGAGGAACCGCGTGGGAGCTCTGGAGTTGGGGTCCGCGGTTGTTTGCGGCGCTGGGTCGGTATTCCGTTGTCGACAGCATCGCGAGTCTGAGGATTTCTTCTCGCGCCGTTAGGATGGGGGTCTTCTCGACCAGACGTTGATCATCACCTCGTGTATCCCTCATATCCCTTTCGTTCCCTCCCCATCCCATCTATTCTTTGCCTTCTGTCCTCGTCCTACCTACGCTAACTTATCTTCTCCCTAGAACCACCCCTCACACCCACCTCCGCGCCACTCTTCCCGCCTACTTTGCCGACCCCGCACGCCGCACGCGCGCGGCTCGTATCTCGGTCCCTTGACGCGCCTCCCGCGCCGTTCGGTGTACATCGGATGGCGCTTGCGGGCAAGGCCGCGGGTAAGGACATGGGGATGTAATTAAGACCCAGTGCAGCCGCAGGGGCGTCGAGGTGCATACATTTACTTATCCTCCCATTCCTTCAACTGACTTCGTTCACAGAACCCTCGTCGACGCGTAGCCCGCGTGCGGGCTCGCCGTCACCGTCGCTACCGACGGCACGCTGTACCAGACTGAGGTCTTCGCGGTGTCCCACTCACCTGCGGCCGTCGCCGCCGCCCAATCGTACTCGCGAGCATCTTCGGAGCACAGTTCTTCGCGGGCACGGTGCGCGATCGCCCGCGTCTGTGTCGTCGTCGAGCTGCTCGCACGGGAAACCGCGCGCGCATGCGGAGCATGAAACAAAGGCGTGGGGTGATCGCCCCGTGTTGTTGCTGCTGGGGATTTGACTGGGCCTAGGCGGTGTGAATCCAGTTGACCATGGGAAGATTAAGGTATGTCTCATCTCTCCCCAGCTTGCATCCCGTCGTGGATCGAAAGGCTTTCGATCCACGAAGGCCCGTGCTCATCGTTATCTTAACCGCACATCTTTTTCGCCTGTCCGCTTACTCTCTTTATAACCCTCGACGCTGACAACCTATTTCGCAGATGCGTTACACCTTTGCCAGTCCGTCGGCATCGCGAACGGACGCCCCTCGTCGTGGTATTTCGTCGGCATGCAGGGAAATGTATTTTTCTACCCCGACCCTCGTCACTGGAGCCCAGCCGTACGTCTGCGGCCGTTCATAGGCCAGCCGGCGCCACCAGCGACACCCGGCGCTACACACGGCGGACACGCACACAACGACCGGCCCCGAGGCATGCGCGCGCGGCGGATCGCTGAGTCCCGACTTTGCGCGTGGCGGTTTGTTGAGCCCCGACTTCGCGCGCGCGGGGTCGATGAGCCCTGAGTACGGGCCCGGGGATGGTCAGTGACAGGGCACGCGCACATGACGGAGGTTCAGTTGGTTTACCGCTCGCACAGCGCCAGCGCAAATCCCGCGAATGCGCGAACGGCGCCGTCTGCGGGCGGTAACTGTTGAGGAGGCGCATTTTGCGCCCGCGTACTCGACGGCAGAGCTGCGCACGTACAACTATAAGCGCGTGGGTAAGATGCCGTTGATGTGGCTCGAGCCGAGCATGCCTATTGGATTCGTGTGCCGGGATGAGACGGAGTGGAGTAGATACATCTGAGATGGCAGGTTTCTGAGGTGCGTTTCTTTCATCCGTCTTCCTCTTCGTCCCCTTCCTCATTGCCCCTTCATCCTTCGCGTCCTTGGCCTCGCACGCCCATCATTCTCGCCGTCTTTCTTTCCAGTCCTAGAACTGGCGCCCAATGAGTGGGCCGGCATATTGCATTATATAATTCGCCCGGATCGCATGGATGGAGAGCCCGTCAGTCGATGTGGATTGAAGTCGAACGGAATATAACTTCTGGTCGGCAGACCACGGTGTATATGAAATATGCTAAATGTACTTCACAACTCCGAGGCGGATGGTGTGCAAGATTTCCAGCGGGGACGATGGTGTAATACGTAGTGCGTGTATACCGGGATACTTCCTGAAAACCGGCGTTCCTAAGCGGGACCGGCCGTGTAATTCCCAGCCTACCTACCTACCGTGCCGCCCAATGCCCGGTTGAAAACAGAGGCCCAAAAACTAACCAGCTGAGGTTGCTTTGAGTTGATTCGTGTCTGGGTGTCCAGTTGGAATCCGATGCTGCACTCCTCGTAGTGAGAAAAGAGTATGATTTATCCAGGTGGGTAAGTGGAGAAATAAGGCCCGGTGGCGCACGGCCCGCACCTGCATATCTTGTCCACGGTTTCAGCAGGAGATGATGCTCGTTCGATTCGAGCCCGGGCCATATAGCGCGGAGGAGGTTTTCTTTTCTTTTGTATCTGCTATATATCCCCCAATCAGTTCTGAGTCGCGGCGGCGAATCATCTGCTTCACGGTCCCGCATCAGCTTCATTCCAAATTATTCCCACACTGTGCGACTACCTCTGTACTCTAACTAATTTAATACGCAGCCGTACTCACCACCCCTTCCAAATACGCGTTCCATGACGCCCTCCCAATCAGATCATTGTACCACCGCGCGACGTTGGGCCTCGCTGGGGCGCTCATGACGTCGACGCCGCCCGCAGCCAGGAGTGGCGCGTAGGGGACGTGGAAGAGGTCGGCGAGGGTTAGGGACTGCAAGGCACGTTAGCGTAGTTCATTACGCATGAGGAGGGAGGGGAGGCGCAGAGGGGAGGAGAAGAGGTCGGAGAAATGGAAGGAAGAGAAGAGGGACACACATCACCCGCGAGGTAACGGGTCTTGCTCAGGATCGCGTCGTACGCGTCCAACTTCTTCTCGAGGACGGCGAGCGCCTCTGCGACAACAGTCGCGTCGGCGGGGATTTGGCGGAACATCCTGTGTGCCCGACGTCAACATGAATCCCTTCACTTCAATCCGGAAAAGAGGAGGGGGGACGCACGGCTTCAGCACAGTCTCAAACACGATCTTGCTCGCGCTCGGGTCGAAGTTTGTCAGCTCCACCGCCGCCGCCTGCTCGAACAGCGCGTGCGCCTTCGCGTCCTTCGGGATAAGCCCGACGGAGTGTTTGGCGGCGATGTAGCGGCAGATCGCGCGCGTCTCGTAGAGAATGAAGCCGTCGTCGTCCTGTGCGGTGCGGGTATTATGAGCAAACAACGCGAAGAAGTAAGGAGGAACGAGGAGGAGCAAGGAGGGAGGACGGGGGAAGGAGGAGGAAAGACGCACGATGTACGGGATCTGGCCGAACGGCTGCTTCTCGAGGAAGGCAGGGCTCTTGTGCTCGCCGTGCGCCATGTCGACTTCGACGAGCTCGAACGGGACTTTGTGCTCGTGAAGGATCGTCGCTACGCGCCGCGTGCATGTCGCCATCTTGCCGCCGTAGAGTTTGAGGATCGCCATCGAGTTCTGTGTGGTTTATTGGAGTTGGGTTGGTGGTGAGTACTCCTCGTTGTCAACTGGGCTCCTTATATACCAAAATTTAAAGAAATGCTGAGTAATGGACCTAAATCCAACGGTCATCTCAATCTCGTCACGTCCACAGAGTGCTAGCCCCTATCAGTCTTTGTAAGCTGATGCACGATTGTCATTTACTATGACATTTACTATGACAATTTCCCCGGGTGTGTCAGCGACTGTTAGCGCTGTGAGAGGGTGTGGGAAGGAAGCTCTTACTACAAGGGGTCTTCCGGAGTCCAAGTATGGCTTGACCCGCGTTTCCGCGTTCCCGACGCGTTGAATTGCCAAAACTTCATGTAGTTGCTACACAGAAATTCAGAACCGAGGTGATTTCAACCCCGACCCCACTCACAGACCTTCCGGCCGATCGAACCGACTAAGCCAGTCATTTACCCCCCTCCCCTGCGCTCAGAACTCGCTTTAGCGCATCTATTGTTGTCACCCAGCTTACACCGCAACTTCAAGTTGGTCAGCGAGCCTCTTAATCAATCCGCGTGTTCGTTGGTCAGCGTCAGCCGGGAACCCATAGCATCTCCTGATGGCTCGCCCTGATCCGCCGAGAACCTGCTATTCCGCGGTTGTAGGGATGTTGAGCCACTATTTATTGAGCCGTCGCACGGCGCACTGCAAAACTCATCAGCTGTGAGACTTGACCAAAAATATCGGGAGGTATTGAGGGAAGTCAGTAGTAGACAAAGGCCCGGTAGCAGAGGGTCCGCGCCTGTCTAAAATTGTCTTGGTATATTGCAAGGAACAGTTCGTTCGATTCGAGCCCAGGCCATTATTTGGCTGCGTCGTTTTGTATCCGTCCATTTTTGTGCGTGGGGTCATTCTGGGCGGTTTATTGAGCGTCGCGAGGATGGGGAATAGGGTCCGGTCGGAGATGGTCCACGCCTGTATCAAATTAAATTCTGTGACGAGCATTCTGCAGGAACCGCTTGTTCGATTCGAGCCCGGGCCATGCTGAAGGACTATCGTATTTTCCCCCACCGGTGAATGCAACTCAAATTATTGCACCTATCAATGAGTGTTAGTGGGCTCTTGCGTGCACATTCAAAAGGAGGTCCGGTAGCGGATGGTCCGCACCTGCATACAATTAACAGCCATGATTATTCTGCAGGACCCGCTCGTTCGACTCCGGCCCGGGCCACTGTTCGAACCGAGCGAGTGCGCTGCCGGTAACAGGGATGGAGATATTCACCTCTTCCACCGCTCGCAGTACGCTACAGTCGATTTGAGGAGCGCCTCCGCACAAATGGAATCCGTCGATGTGAACGCGCAAGTGAGCGGCTGCTGCTTCGACCGCGGAAGCCAGAGGCGAAACAGCTCGACAGAAGCTATGGCGTTAACTCGTCCCAAGACAGATGCGGATCGCCAGAGAACCGACGTATTCAGGACGGTCTCTCGCCAGCGACGACAAATCTGGGATAGCAGCAGCGGTGGGGAATGGGGTGTTGGCCAGGGTGTCCGGATTGGTTGGTCAGGGAGGCAGTGGATAAATATCTTTGCGAGTGTCTTTGCGGTCCGGGAGAGTAGGGGATACACAATCGAGTCTGGGATGGCTCTGAGGCGATCCCGCTCGGCGGTGATGTCATTTATCGCTGTGTCCTTTCGACGGATACAAGCCACTACGTCCGGTGAAGGGCTCACTGAGCGCGGCCAGACTTCCTGCGACCTCGCGGGCACATCTACGGTGATCGTGTCGCTATGGGCGACAGATATGTATCTGGAGACCATCCGCTGCTAGCGCCGGAAAGACGGATAAGACTGCAACTTTCGGCTTTTCGCGGCTCTGTGGGAGCAAGAGCTCGAACTGCTCGAAGCGGGGTAAGGTATCGGATATTTCGCGCCGAGAATATAGCATTTTGAGCACGGCGTGGGCAATGGTGGGCGCGGATGATCGAGCATGTGCCTCGGGGCGGGGATGATGCCTCGAGCCGCAAACTGCGCAGGTGCGGCAGGCAATCTCTGGAGGCCAGCAGCAGTCGGATGAGCGGCGACATGTCAACGGTACGCCCGCGACTCGCGGGCGAGTGCGAAGTGCACGACGTAGGCAGGGAAGATATTAAGGAACAGGCTGCCGGAGAATGAGGAGACATAACCAAGGAGACGTGGGTAGAAGAACACAAGGAGCGCAACAGGAAGTGTTGAATGGTGGGGATGTCGACGGAATTGACAGCGTGAAGTGTGAATTCCAGCAGCCCAGGAGCAATGAGGTAGCGTTGGACGGCACAGAAGTTGTTGGTTTTTAGCGAATGCAAGGAGGGGAGAGTTGCGGGGTCAGGAATAGTGCCCGTTGCGGGAGAGCGGATCCCAATGGACGGAGACACCAGTTCCGGGATTGAATACAGGGGTCCAAGATGACATCTTGAATTCATGCTGTTGAATGGAATGAGGAACAGAACATAATTACTTATGTTATGGATGTGGACGTGTTTCCCACAACAAAATGACCATACTCGGGCTCGACGTACCTGACAGTATGATTCACAGTGCACAACAATTGGGAGCTAACGCTACGACAACTATCCAATGGGCAGGGTTTTGCGGAGGTGTTCATGAGGAAACTGGGAGCGCCAGTGTATCATTTTGAAAATGACTAAACTACCCATTCCTGAGATATACCAACAGGGATTTAGCGGTCCCGCGTCGGTGTGAAGCGTCCAGTAGCGCGCGAGGGTTCTAACAAATTCTACAGAAGGAACTCAGTTCCATATTATCGGGGTCGGCGAATCCGAAACATAGCATCCGCAGGAGCTGCGTTGACAAGGAATGACTGTCGTCGTGGACAAAGACACACTCACACGCCCGTTGCCGCACACACTCAATTGAAGTTAGCGCGCTGTGGAAGGCATAGTGAGCGAAGGAATGCGCACTGATCAACAGGCACTACAGACTGGTCTGAGGGTTGCTACGTCGCTAGCGAGGCGCCTGCGTGTGGGTAAAGTTGTAGATATCCTAGTTTGAGAAGCGGGGGGTAAGTGCTATGCAGGAAAGATATCAGTATCGAGGGTGGTATCTAAAGCTTTCATGCGCACCGTACTCAAATACCAAACTAGGATTCAGCGTGGGGGCACGGATGTATACTGGGATAGTGCACAAATGCCCGGGTGAGAATTTTGCGGAGAGAAAATGAATAGGAGGAAATGTATCGACCTTTCCAATCGCGGCAGTGTGCGGACGCGGCGAGGGTGATGTGGAAGGTTGTTGTACAGTTTGAGAAGACGCACGCGGACACCTGCCGTGGTCGAGGATGGGAGCGCGCCCCAGGACGCGGGACGGCACGGAATGAGGGGGACCGCTTGAAAGAAATGCGAGTGCGGGGCGCAGCAGTGAGTGCGACGGGAGGTGGAGAGCACAGTCTGGGAGGCGGCGAGATCGAATGGGACTGTGCGGGACGGAGTGGAATGCTCGGACGCGGCGCCGGCGCAGCGGTTAGGGGAGCCGCGACGACGGTGTGTACTACGCTGAATGCGACGTTACGAGTGGACGCACGGGGGGTGTGCGAGAGGAAGCGGCATTCAGGAAATGTAGTAGCAGAGGGGCGGAGCGGGGCATTAGGATAGAGCGCGGCGCGCGCGTGGGGCGGGGAAGTGAGCGGCGGGCGTCGGAAGAGAGCTGTGTGGCGACGTGAGCACGGGGGAGACTTTCTATTGAAACTGAAGGTAAGCGTCAATGGGGCGATGTGCAATGCCCACGTGAGATGGGCGCGGAAGCTTGGCGCGCGGATGTCATCGGCGGGGTGAGGCACGCAAGGGTAGCAGGAGAAGGACTAGCGTTATGCGCGGTGAATGAGGCGTAGGGAGAGCGATGTGACCAACAACGACGGTGTGCGGATGTCGAATGGGACGGAGGTGGATTAGGCGTGGGCGTAAGAGGATTAGGAATATGTCACCGGGTTGGCGCAGTGGATAGCGGACAGGCGAGGCGAAGCGTAGACATCTCCCATCAAATCCTTCCCCATATGAATTTCATTTCCGCCATTCGGCGCCTCTCCCAAACCTCCCCGGCGTGCATGACCCACAACTGGCCCAGCTAAGTTGAACTAGAACTAAACGAGCTCCCGTATTTTCTACCATGAAAAATTAGACTTGTGGCCCTGATGTTTGGGAAATACGGAAGGAGAGAGAAATCAAGGGCATTGATTGAGATAAATAGTTCAAGTCACCTCTTCGGGCCGGTTCGTTTTCGTAAAACATTAGGTGACCACCTCAAGGCTATATAAATATCCCGGAATTCCGGTGACATGTACTAGCGGTGAAGAAGAAGGATGCGGTTCTCTCTGGGACTGAAGTGGTGTCCAGGTCGTGCCGGCGAAACGCCGAGTCGTAGCGCCGATAACTTCCTCGCGTAAGCACGAAGAAGACTCTAGGAATAGAACAATCAGAATCAAAGGGAAGGGAAATTACTTAGCTCAATGTGGGAATAATAGCTCAGCGCGTGGGGGATCAGAGTGGATTGTCGTCGTGGTGGAAAGGAAAAACATTACATGAGGGGACGGCTTCTCCCGTGCTCGTGGGATACCGGAGCCCACAAGCGATGGGTGGGAAATATATGAAACCTAGAAACATACGTAAAGAGTCCGTTGTAAATCCCGCGGCTAAATCATCTCCTCAGCGCGCTGCATACAGGGGGACACGCAAAGACGGATAGGGAGATGTGCACTGCCCCTAACAGCGCTGGAGATGGTGTCCCAAGCCATTCCGAGGTCGATCCCCGGCGTGATCCGAGTACACAGCGGCTTCGGAGGTAACGTTTGCATCAGAATTGCTACGAAATGAGACATATGGAATGGGAGCGTGGTGGTGGGAGCGGAAGTTGCAAGAATAATGAATAATCAGCACACCGAGAATAAATGAAGAAACCTCCATATTTCCAGCCCTGATCGGGTCACCGGGCTCAACGAACCTGCCCTACCAAATATCAGCCAGATGGCTCGGTCCCATCAGCCATCTGGCTGATATTTGGCAGGGCCGGTTTGTTAAGCCCGGTGACCCGATCAGGGCCTAACATTGTCTTGCCGGCTGTCGAGACGCTCTACAGTCGCGGACAAACAAAAAGGACAACCCAACATGGAAGGCCACGCAATGTCAGGAGACCAAGCGAAGCATAAAAACATGCATTTAGGACACAAGTGAATGTATCTACACGAGCAGAAATCCCTCAACTGAGGTCTGTAAAATTTCAACCCAAAATATTGGCCGTACCCCTATATCTCGGCCAAAAATCATGTAAAAATATGGAATCAACTCCATTTAATGAGCCCTTCACGATCCTCATAAATGTGGGGGAGTTAAACGAGACGTTGTGGCGAAATAACTCATCAAAGTCTGGATGACTACAGACATGTTATCAGGGCATGTGACCACAGAGTTCAAAAAGAAAGAACTCAACCATTGAACCAAAGTTTGGCCAACCTTCAACTCAAATTACGCTCAGGTCAGGATCCTGACACAGAAAATGACATTGAAGTTCATTTTCTGCCCTCCCGGTACACCTGGGTGCTGGGTTTACAGGTCACAATTTGTGCTGAGATGGCCGAAAATATGGGCCGTTCATTATCTCTCGTGGGAAAAACTTCGGAGGTGGTGTAATAGACGCCGTTTTTCACGCTGATTCTGATTCTGAACTCAGTTTTGCTCCAGAATTGATGGTTCAGCCACAATCAGACTTGCCCTGTTTGCTTGTCCATGACTGTAGTGGAGAAAAAATCAAGTCCCAGTGAGCACCTACTTTGTAAACATGTCAGGTAAGCACCCCGAGGCTCACCCCTTCGGTCGTACCTCAGTCTTTATTAGGCATAGGCGTGATTTTGAATGTAAACAATGTAAACATACTTAAACCATCTTTATCGTTCAGGTATAAACATCCTCCCACCAGTCCGATGAAGCACCTCCCACCTGATTCTCCTTGGTACTCTATCTGTGCTATCTGCATTCTTATCTTTCTGGTTTTCTGGAACTGTCTTTTCGATCCGCTTTATCTCGCGCCGCAAGCACCTACCAAATGCGATATTCGCGCTCCATCCTTCAAACGGACCCACGGCTATAATAGGCGGCGGAACAAGACGGCCATCTGTCATACATCGCCTGATCCCACGTTTACGTACCGGCGCACCGTGAGGGTGATCCACCGAACGCAGTCTACCGAAAGCAGTCTGGCAGCTCTATTCTGGCTATCTTGGGCTCGAAGCTCACTCGTGGACAATGGCTTCTGCATTCAGGTCGAGGATTCTTCGCTCGTGACGCTCAGCTGAGCTGGGAAGCATGGCAGCAAGATGTGGGATAATTTTATTCTGAAACCCCGGCTGCAGACAGCAAGCCCCCCTCCAAAAACATTTTCTATGTAGAAGCCCAGGTTTCTGCGGCCGGAAGTCCCCGCCGGGACCTGCCTAATTCGGACCGGTGGGTTTATGACCCTGAACGAGGCGTACCTTTAAATGAATCGAGTCAATCTAGCGGCGCGCACGGTCCTATAGTCATGGTTTGAGGGTCCATCAAGTCGTATGAGTACGTACTTATGTCCAAACTCCATCGACGCGAGAACGTGGTCATCGGCGTGGCCGCGACAGCCGCGATGTGGGTATCCAGCTGAACACTTGAACAGCTGAAGTAAGAGGATCTCCAGAGGCTATACACGGCTTGTCGTAGAGACACGAGTGGAAGATGGTTTGGAGGTGAAAAGGGAAACTCATGATTCGGCACTCTCGGCAGCTCTCTCGGCTTCCCCGGGCTCACAGTTTCCTCACCCCTGCATTGCATTTTTAGAGTACTTCTGGATCGAAAACCCGCATCATTCACCTCTAGCTAACTTTTTTTTCTCTCTCTGGCAGTTGGTTGCGAGGCCAAAGAAACTGACAGGTAGCCGTGTCGTGACCATGCCGAGGGCTAATTTCCGACGGAACCGCACCTCTTAACGGCAACGGTCAGCAGCCCTCATCGTGAAGCTTGATTCATGCTTATTGCTGTGCTAAGCTCCGAGACTTGGGGCAGACCACATGTGGGACGAGAGACACGAAGACACCCCGAAAACATTTTTCGACGCGACTTACTAGGCGACCGGTGTTGTTCGGTTTCGGCCAGAGGCCCGGATCAGACAGAAACCCGAAAGTTCAATAATCTGAGGGCTTCCGAATAAGAGGAGATAAGAGGGGGTTTCTGTCTTCTGCAACCGGGGTTCCTGAATAGAATTATCCCAAGATGTGATGCCAATGAGACGTCTCGCTGCCAATGATCATCTTACGACCGCTTACGGCAGGCTCTAGGTTTGACATACGACTTTCTCCGCGCACCCACAACCACCCACAACTCCCACCTCAGTCAAAATGCGTCTCGGACTCCCCCGCAAAGTCCAGGACCCTGAAAAAGCTGCACCTGTGAACAATGGCACGCGATCCAGGATGTGGTTGACCTTGACTAATATGCCGCTAGATATGCCCCTCATCCAGCGTTTACTTCGGCTCATATCGCCACCCACACGCCCCGCCGTGGCCAATGAAGATTCCCAACCCCAGGAAGACGATCCTGCCAACAAAAACGCCTTCCTTCCCTACTATCGAGATACCGGCATGAATGATGCATACTCCGAAGCGGAAAGCAAACAGACAACCGCAAAGCTCTGGTCAATATACATTGCAGAAGCCCAGCGATATGATGCGGCCCTTGTTGAGAGCTGGAAGGCGGATATGGAGGGCATGCTCATATTCGTGCGTCTTCCGAAAGTCGCTGAGACCGTAACTGATGGCCCAAGCACAGTCGGGTCTTTTCTCAGCTAGTCTGACCGCCTTCCTCATCGAGAGTTATCGAACTCTCCAGCCAGACTCCGGAAATATGTCGGTCCAGCTTCTCGCACAGATCTCCCAACAACTGGTGACGATGTCGACGAACACATCATTGACGTCCCCGGACCTTTCACCATTCCAACCGGCAGTGTCAGCTCTCGTTTGCAACACATTCTGGTTCATCAGTCTCGCTCTTAGCATAACCTGTGCTTTGCTGGCTACGCTCGTTGAGCAATGGGCGCGCGAGTTTCTGCACAAAACAGAGAAGCGACCATCCCCTATCCGGCGCGCGCGCGTCTTCTCCTTCTTATATTTCGGAGTGCGCCGATTCAAGATGCATGCCGTTGTGGACCTGATCCCGATGCTCCTCCACGTCTCCCTCGTGCTCTTCCTCGCCGGCCTCATCGCATTCCTTCTCCCCATTAATCGGATCATGATGGCGCTTATAAGCGGCGTCTTGGCTCTATTTTTGGTCCTGTACGCCATCATCACCGTCCTTCCTCTCATCAATCTTGACTGTCCCTACCGAACCCCATTCTCCAGTCTCTTGTGGAATCTCATTCGGAACATGCGGGGCCGATCAGATCCATCAAAAGCCTCGTCTAAATCGAATATCAATGACACCATCATCACTGTCGCTTTGACGCAGTCGGAGTCCCGCGACAGGCGAGCATTTGCGTGGACGTTGCAGTCCCTCACCGATCACAATGAGCTCCTCCCATTCTTAGAAGCGATTCCAGAGGCGATCCATGGTACCCGCGGGTTCCATCTCGTCAACGATCACTTGTTCATACCTCTCCTCAACGGTTCACCCGATAACCCATCCCTTGGTGTGCGTATCACTGAGCTATTAATCAACTCCCGCAATAGGGTTCCTGGGGACCCTCTCCGTCAACGCGGGCTCATCATTGCAATGAAGGCCGTGTGGGCACTTGGAATGATATCTGGCCGTACAGGGGTCGTCTTCAACCACGAGTCGGGACGGCTCTGGTTCGACATTAAAATGCGATACGTTATCACGCAGCCGGAGAAGGAAATCTGGCGCGATTCTTACGCGTTGACGGCAAGGACGGCGTGCGACTACGCAGGAATGAACAATCTGCGCAATGGAATAACTCGGCTCGCGCAGAGGATTACCCAAAATTTAGCCGATCGAATGGACCTAGTGGACGATGTGCAGAATATCCTCAGGACTTTCAAACTTCTGGGCATCGAGTCCTTCTGTGGTGCTCTCGACTCTCATCTCCATTCGCTTAAGGCGTGGGCGGACGATACACGCAATTTGGAAGGAACATCTAATCTCCATGCGCTTCTAAAGGACATGTCGACGGATGATGTCTGGGTAGAAGTCAATGTCACCATTATCTCGGAATTTTTGATAGAAGCCGCGCACGCCCTTTCTCAAGGGGGAGACCTGCCGTATGAATATTTGCCCACGGTCTTCAAGATGGTTCCCGTCGTGTCCTACAGCGCTCTGGACACACCTCGCATGGACAGGGCATCGATATTCCATCCCGATGCTAGAGCCAGTTTCGATCCCACTCAGTACATCCTGGAAGCGGGCGAGATTACAGGTCTGGACTCGATTATGAGATGCTTCCTTCGAATTCTTCCACTACTTCGTGCGGAGGATTCAATTCCGCTCATTGCCCCATACTTGGCCAATCGCAATGATCTATCCGCTATCGAGTTTACGACTCGAGACTGTCGTATGGAGTCGCTCCTCTATTGTCTGGTGACCATGCTTCCGTCTGAGCCCACAGACACAACCGTATTGGACTCCATATTGATCATTTATATCCATAAACCGGGTGGACCGATGACACATCGATGGGTCGATCATGATGAGCAGTTGTGGATGTACCTCGTTGAACAGGACATGCTCACCGGATCTTCACCTCGCTTTGTCTCCCTCGCTACCGTGGTCAAATTACGAAAATATCGGCATATAATGCAGCTGGCTTTCCGATTCGTCGATCCGAGTCGCATGGACGAGACCCCATACCGCGCGGAGATCGATGCTTTGCACAATCTCGTCACCCACCCGCTATTACCGGGGAAACCTCGCACCAGACTTTCTAGGGAGTCCAGCCTCAAGGAGATCGCATCCGATATCGACGCCCGAGCAAAGCAGGCCGTAATAATGAGCCTAACAGAGTACCTCGCGGCCTGTGTGCAACGTGTTAAACCAGTGCACATGCCACGTTCGATGGGGACGTTATGTGACCTACTAGGCGGCCATTTTGAAGACGTTGATATTTCCGTGATGTCCGACTTCGCCCAGTCCTGGTTGTCACTCGTTCGCCATTTAATCGAAAACCCTGGAGACGCCGCGTTGATGCAAACTATTGAAGTATTGTTCTTGTGGCTTGGCGGTCCGAGGACGGCGTTCTGTCACCCCGCGACGGCGTCACTCTTCAAGGAAGCTCTGGTGTTATATCTGAAGTTTACGGAAGATCAAGCCAATCCGGATATCCCTCTAATCAATCGCATTCAGACGGCGGTGGATGAGCTTACCGCTCAGATGGCGCTTGATGCCACACCCGACGGAGGGTTTAACGACGAACGGTCAATGACTGTTAATGCTGTAGTACGCCCGACCTGAAACCAGTACCAACATGGAGCCACTTTAGTGCGCACGAATATAATTATGACCCCCGCTGCACGGGCGCATTGATTGCTGATCAGTTTCTGGTCGAAAGATGCCACAGCCGTTGAAGCTCCTACCTCGCATGCTGAATGGCAATTTCAACATTAATATTGATACAGATAATATATACAGGAATGCGGTACATATATTCAGCGATGGGTACACTTCAGTATGCACGTCAATCTCTCGCGACCAGGAGTCAACTTCCTTTGGCCGATGCGGCTGCAAACCTTTCATGCTGGGTCGCTGTCGCAAACACTGCCCATTTTCCTCTCTGCCGCGTCACGAACGTTTCCGCCGTGAACTCAGTGTGCAGTCGATCGTCGTATATAGGACGGCCACCTGCCATTCGAGAGGGCGGAACCGAGGTGCCAGCTAATTCTGCAGCCGAATGCTGGATCAGGCATATATTTATCACGGGAGTCAATGGTCCGTATATATGAGCTGGGCGTAAATTCTTCTGACTCGCGGATTACCGGAAGATAGACACCTAGAAAGCTACGGTATTCTCTCTGATGAGTAGGGTTCCACCTGTGGGTCCAGGGATACGGGCTAATCCTCTGTATCGCCCCTATGCACACCCATCGGAAATTCGAGGTCACCGTGGCGCGAATTGATTCCATTACATTCTCAGAGAAAAAGGAGGGACTCATTCGAAGAACAGGACAGTCCCCCAACCATCACTGCACTCTTTCAAGCTGGAGCTGGGTCACCAAGGGTGCCAACATTTATTTCAAAGTCCGAAACATGCCGCCGTCGATGCCGCCGGTCACTTTGCCGGTCTCGCGGATAGCCGAACTTCCTGGCTGAAACTGTGGCTGAAAATATTACCTGATCTTATCTATTCCCCGATATGGCAATAGTTTCGGCCACAGTTTCAGCGCAGACTGAAATTGCGAGTTTCGGCGACGTTCACAGCGCTTGATATCTGCCTTCAAGCGGTGCACCAAGAATCAGGCACACAGCCTATCCCGCCCGCGCTCCGCTTCCAGCTTGGCTTGCCGCCACATCTTTTCTTTTTCCTTTCTCGTAACCGCTACCCCGCGGCAACAGCGACGACGACGCAGAGACGACGATGGAGGTGAGCGCATACGACGACGTGGATATGGAGGGTGAACTTGACGTGCTCGACGGCGGGGGGATGACGCTCGTGAGCGCGGGCGGACTCGAAACACTCGGGCGCGCGGCGCCGGGGTGGGCAAGCGCTATCGCCCCGTGCCGGCGAAGACGTTCCAGTGCCGCGAGTTTGGGGAGTGTAGGATGGTCTTTAGGTGCAGCGAGCACCTCGCCCGCCATATTCGGTGCGTTGCTATCCTGTATTTTATGTGTACTAAGCCCCTGAGGGTTGGCGGGATGCCCGGCCTTCCTTGCGCTAGGCCAGGCGCCTTCTGCCACGCCGTCCTTCCTTGCGCTTACTCCTCGTCCAATCCTGCTCGTCCTTCCCGCCCAATTTCAAATGCATCCGCGCTACTCGCCCTTCTGTACCCTACTCCTCCCTTCCCCAATCCTAGGCCACCCCACGTCGTCCTTCCATCCTTCCGGCCCTACTGCCCGCTCCCCATCGCGCGCTCCGCCTTCCTCCCCTCCATTCCACTCTCCATCATCGCCATCCCCACCCTCCTCGTGTCCGATATCCCCTGCGATGCGCTATCCCCGCAATTTCTTCCCTCCCTCCCTGCGATACAATGCGTTCCCTCCCTCCATGCGATGCGTTCCTTACCGTCCGATCCCTTATCCCTCGCGTCTCCCGCAGCGCCATCGCCCTTCTCCATCCTTCATTTCTCACTTCAAGGAGCAGCCGGATCAAAACCGGATTGAAGACGGAAAGACAGCCCCTTGCTCGTACGTATTCTGGCTGCAATCTTGTGGGGCTGCCATCTCAACTTCACTCGAATACGGTTTCTCATAAGGATCCCGATGCTTTCGAAGATTATATCTTCTCCTAATGATTCCCCCCGGGTTGAAGATTACTTCCGGAAGATCACACATGCATTTCGTTCGACCTTGTTGAGGGCGAGGGCGGCGAGGGCAAGGAAAGCGAACATTACTGAACTGAGGGAGGTGATTAAGTGACTCAGGGGTTAAATACCATTCGCACGCGCCGAAGCCGCAAGGGCCGGCAGAAGCGGTGACTAGTAGGTTCCTGAAGCTCGAATGATGTTCCTGGGGAAGACAGCAGTACTATTATGATCAAACAGCCACAGAAGGCCAGAGATGGTGGTCAAGGGAAGTGGGTAGGTATGTGGTATTTTTGATGCGCTACCCGGTCAATGGAACATAAATCTGCCTTTTTTTCTCCTGATTTTGCGACGGCATCACATGTAAATCTGTCTAATAGAACGAAGATGTCGGATTAACGGGAGCATCGGTCTTTTTTCCTCCTAATTTTGCGACGGCAGCACATGTAAATCTTTCTAATAGAACGAAGATGTCGGATGAGCGGGAGCATCGGTCACATATGCCAATTGACTTCCGTTTCCATTCACATAGGAGGCCTGAGAGATAAGCGTTACGTCGAGGGAACGGTAGACGGAAGAAGTAGCCCTTGACGTGACAGAGAGTATTACTTCACTACGGCTTCCAACTGAATGATGTAGACAGCTTCACACAGCAGATGCCGATGCCGAACGCCGGACAGTCGGCAAGTGACGCAATTCGTTCCGTCGCCTGATTCTGACGCGTGCCGTGCGCGAGCCACAGGTGGCACTCGTGTCCGCGCTGTGCTGCTCCAACCGTGAAAATCGTCTGCGGGAGCCGGCCTTCCGCGGCAAAGGGCTTGTGTAGCGGGTCGCCTCGCTTGCCGAGCCTGTAGCTCTGGAAATATCAAAACTAGGGTTCTGCCGTTGGGTAGGTCGGTAGGTAGGTAGGTAGTATTACACGGCACGGTCCCCTGAGGAACGCCGGTTTCCAGGGATTATCTAATGTACAGGCGCCGAAATACATTATTGCCCCTGGACCTCTCCAAAGCACCAAAGACGAGCTCACAAGACGTGTCGTGTCCCCTGTCAGTATTCCTCGCCGTCGGATCATGTCGCACTGCTCACAGAAGTTTCCGCAGTAATGAGCCCATGGGAAGCGCCATTGAGATCTGCCGCCTTACGTTCCACCTCAGCGCCCACCTGCTGGAAGTCATGGAACTCCACGTTCAACTGTACTAGGAATGTTAGCGCGGTAGATGTAACATCGGGCATCCTTCCTCAGGAACATCATTTCTACCACTAGGAACTGAGTCACTCGGCCATAGCGCTTCCGCATTGCCAACCCGAGGCTGTAAGTGGTACTTAAACGGTTCATTCGTTCACTACCTCATTCAATCCAGCAATGCTCAACATCCTGACTTTTGCAACCCTCATCTCCGCTGCTTCTTCCTCGGGCGTCGCCAAAATCACCTCCATCGGTGATCTCCTCGCAGCCCCAGGTAGCATAGTTCGGATAGCTGACACAAACGGGCACGAGTGGAGTGTCGATCCAACTTACCCCGACGTACCAGAATTTTCCCCGGTTGTCGGCGTACCGGAGCTCTCAACCGCGGCCCCGACGCTTCAAGATGTAAGTATCCTCGTCATTTTTATCTTTAAAATCCTACTGAGGATACGACACAGTGGTTCCTTGTTCCAAGTAACAACAACACCGTCAAGATCCAGAGCGTCCTGGTCCCTGACAAGTTTTTGTCGTACGTGGCCATCGGTGTGCCCGTGACGTCGGGGATCCACTCGCAGATTGTTCTGCGCGGCAGCGCCAACGCCGCACTATTCAGTCTGCAGGCCATCAACAACCAGCAGTCGGTCAAGTAAGTGTATAACACCGTCCCCGGACAACACTGACAGCGCGCCGTGCCCTCTCTGTTCCACAGCATTATCGTCCCTGCCATCAGCAAGCTCGTTACCACGTGGAAATCGGGGCTTGCCGACCCAGCCACCCCTGTACGTCCTCTGAAAGCTCCGTAAGGAATACGGCGACTGAATTTATTCTACTGGCAGGTCACTCTCGCCGATGGGCAAGTGGGCACGGTGGGACAGATTCAGAACTTCGCTATTTCCATAATTGGGAAGTCGAGCATGTTCGAGATGGATGTACCACCCACTGACACTCCTTTTCCAACAGGGTAATGGCCGAAGGGCATGCAATATGGACCCGGTACATTAGTTTCTAAATTCCTATCATTTCTCGGGGTGTGTTATCTCAAACATTACATACAGTGGCGCTCGAATGTTCTGCACGCGTCAGTTTGAGCCCAATTCTGGGTCGATTTTCTTCAAATAAAATTGTGGCATCAATTTTGAGTGATTTCAAGGTCCTACGTGCGATTAAAACCATACTGTACCTGTTTGGATGGCTCAGAATAAAATAATTTGGTGTATTCTGAAAACTCGACTTTGCGGGATCACATGCTATTGAAAAATGGTCATCCTAGCATGAAAGTACTCATAAAATGAAGGATATTCACATTTTATTTCATTGGAATCCATTGGGATTTGTGCTCACAATGCCCCTCGCAAGTTGACCATTTTGACCATTTTTTGCCATTTTTTGCTGATTTTCACTCAAAATGGCCGACTTGTAACGGGCATTGTGAGCTCAAATCCCAACGGATTTGAATGAACTAAAATGTGAATATCCTTCATTTTCTGAGTACTTTCATGCTAGGATGACCATTTTTCAATAGCACGTGATTCCACAAAGTCGAGTTTTCAGAATACACCAAATTATTTTATTCTGAGCCATCCAAACAGGTGCGGTATGGTTTTAATTGCATGTACGACCTTGAAATCACTCAACATTGATGCCACAATTTTATTTGAAGAAAATTGACCCAGAATTGGGCTCAAACTGATGCGTGCCCAACATTTGAGCGCCACTGTATGTAATGTTTGAGATAACACACCCCGAGAAATGATAGGAATTTAGAAACTAATGTACCGGGTCCATATTGCATGCCCTTCGGCCATTACCCTGTTGGAAAAGGAGTGTCAGCGAATAGCGATCAGTTGAACCATTTCATAAACAAGTCCAACTCAGTCAAAGCATTGTGTTTGTTTTATGTAATAGCCCCCATTATGCTGTATATCTTGCCAGAGAACTAGTCTGGATTAGTCGCTACGATGGTCTTGAGGCGCCCATCCTGCCATGCCCATCGAGAAATCTCGGCATGTTGTGCCTTGTTTTGGTGTCGGAGTTTGAATCCCTTCTCTCCAGAACCACCATGCAAGGCGAACGAGTTCCGCCGCTGCCCGCAAGACTGGGGCTCGCTTGCTACAAATGTTTCAAGGAAGATGATGTTCGTCTTTCCCGATGTAGCGCATGTCATAGGATAGCGTATTGCAGCCCCGGTACGCCGATCGATCTTGAGGGTTATTTTTCCTTGCCTCACGCGTAGAATCGCAGGGTGCCAGATGGTTAAGAGGGCATCTTCTTAACATCTCCATGAAAACTTAATTGTCTGCACAGAGCGATTGGAAGCTGCACAAGCCGATGTGCAAAGCTCTTAGTGCGATTGAAACGAGCAATCCGTTGGCGGTGGCCACGCTCTTTTTCTCGCTTCCCAGCGAACCTACCACGGATCTCAACGTCCTCCACAACATGACGGAGGCGCATGGGTCCAATATCATGAGTCTCTGCGTACGTTCCCTGAAAAGGTAGGCGCCGTGAACTGGCGATCTTCGGGGTGATTAACACCGCCCCAGGCCACCGACCCTTGCCGAACGCAATTTGATTGTTTTTGAGCCGCGTTGCATGGTATGGTGTGTCTTACTTTCAATGAAATAGTCAGTCTCCCAAATTAATCGCCTCCGCTGTGTAGCACTCGCACGGACCAACTCATCCGCATGGAAGGCGCGAAGAATGGGACGACTTCCGAGGCGCTCGCGCACCTGCAGCCCTGCACGCAGTGCAACCTCAGCTTCTGCTGCTCGCCGGCACACTGGGTGGCCGCGCGCGCGCTGCACCACGGGCCGTGCGAGGACGGGCACGACGGGCTATCGCACTGCGAGATGAACCGCGAGGTGCGCGGGGATCTCATGTTCGACGCTATGCTGGCACACGAGGAGGCGGGCCCGTTCCTGTGGGCGCCCAATCGCATCAAGGCGACTTGGACATCGGTGAAGGGCATCTCGTGGGACGCAGAGCTCGGCCAGGAGATGCGCGCTGCTATCAATATCCCCGAGGCCCGCCCGACGGCGCCGTGGGTCCGCGCGGCATCGAACAACTTGTCGATGCCGATGACGATTTTGTATGCGCTCGAGCGGCTGAATGTCGATGTTGCGTGGACGAGGAAGCACACGCTTACGGTTCATGTGCGGTCCTCGTTTCTGTTCTTCCGTCAATCGCTGACGCCGAGTAGATCCTTGGCCCGGCGCAGCAGGAACTGCTAGGCGCGATGGTA
>JARGYA010000509.1:0-92089 GCA_029204335.1 Mycena vulgaris
AGGCACAGAATATTTTGTTGTGCGCGCATTGCCAGCAGAGCCATGATGCTTTGAGTCCCGGGCCAAAAACTCACCGTCGACGCTAGAACAAACACCGACTTACGAGAGGAACCTGAAAACTCATCCACCTACCTGTATGTTTTGAACGCTGAGTGGCCTTGATCCTCCGCAGTGGACGTATATTTCTACAATGTATGGTTAGCATTAAAACGGAGCATAAACTTAAAGGACAGGTCCCATGTATGCATTTGGGAAAGCCAGGTTCGTTAGCGGCAGAAAAAAACAGGTTTGAAGTGAAGTCGCAAGCCCATAATTATACTGGGTAGTCCGAGTAGCTAGGAAGATCGCACTCAGCGCGTTCAGGTGGAGAAAAGTCCGGCAATATGCAATGGATACTGCCAATGGGGGTCGTTGGAACGGAACGATCAATGTGTACAGTACATCTGAGTAGGCGCGGGAATTTTAATGTGTTGGTTAAATCGGCGCCGAGTTGCAGTCATGCAGTCATCTGAGAAAATGAGGTCAGGAGAGTAGTAGTTAAATATGAGGAATGAGGAAAATTGGAAGTTGACCTGCGTAGGCGATTTCAACAGAACTCCAGCGGAGCACTCACTTTTAATGCAAACCTCCCCACAGAAGCACAATTTCGATGAACGAAGAACCGCCGAGGTTTGCGGATGAAGATTTAAACGAGCAAAGAATTCAATTTTGAGGAAAGACCAGTGAGAGGAGTTTGAGCACAAGCTGTCATGTTTCGAGAACGACCTTACTGTAAAGAAGATACAGTACGCAGCATGTGGTTGCCACTTGCCAGACCGACGGCCCCCAAAAAAATGGAAGGATGAAATAGGAGCCGGTGGACTGGATTGACTCCTAACCGGCGCCGAGTTTTGCGTTGGCACCTTGAAGCCTGAGGATCTGGAGTAATTTTTGAGCAGTTGCCACCGAGTAAATGCGGGTCGATAGAGTACAACCAATTAAAAATATATGGACGGATTTGGGGATGGACTGATCCTTGGAGCGACGGGGAGAGAGAAGCGGAGCCTGGAGGGTTTGAGCGGCGTCGGAAGGAAACAAGGAAGATATGTTTTCCCCGACGGATCGGGCCTCGGCTAAGGGACTGTGCCGGGCCGGATGAAGCTGTCTCCTTCGAGTCTTTTCACTTTGTCCTTCATTAGCCTGTATCTTTCCTCTTGCCAAGCTATCTACTCAATTCAACTTATGAAGCTCTTTGGGCTGTGGATCCCGGACTTGAGCTCAAGCGGTCAAGGACTTAAGGAGCATGTACTCAAACCACAAAAAAAATTCTCGACAGATCAAGCAGCCAGTTCGACTCGAACATCGAGCTCTGACTCGTCACGCGGTCTGGGCAACGAAGGCATAATATCATGCCCTGAGTCTGGGTCGCCCTCCTCAAAAAGCAGTACAGTATTTCTCTTTAAGCGTAAAGCGCAAATCGAGCTCTATTTCTAGGTCGCAATCGTCCGGTGGCACTGTGGTCGTACTTTGGCCGAAGATAATGTGCAGGGAACTCCTCTCCAAGTACTATCACGATTCAGAACACTTGTGTACATTAATATCTCATCCGTGCGCAGAACTCGACCGATCTGAGATTTTGAATAGACGCGGCGAGCTCTTGCTGCAGGGATCCTAAGAAGAGGCCCCTCAAGTTCTAGCACTGAAGGTCCGTGACGGCACACTGCTCTCAGAAATGAGGTGCACTGAGAGATTCCACAGATCTTTGGTAGTTTCTTCCCTCCAGCGCTCGAGGCAGGCTGCGCGATCCGGCCGGTGATCGGGCGAATGAGCATGCCACCGCCGTTGCCCACATATTACTCCTGCGCGCGCTGTGGCCACGGCAATGCAAGAAGTACCGACGGACGGAAGAAGCCGGCATTGACCCCGTGCTGTGCGTGCTGTGCGGGCGGATAGCGCACGAGACATGCAACAGCATCGACTGGAGAGCCAGCGCTGCTCCATCAAATCGAGAACGTCCGCAAAATTGACCTCACAATGCTTAGTGGTCTCGCAATAGAAGGCATCGAGTCGCCGCCCTTGGTAAGATCCTGATCGCTGGACTATTTCTACCCTTCTTGATGCATCCCCGCGAAGGCTCAAGTCGCCCTCCTCCACCGTACCCTACGTGTTACTCCTCATCTTCCTTTACACTGTAGACGACCAGATGGAAACGTACGCTTTACCAAGGCCACCAGGAGCTGCTGCGCCGGACCAGCAGCAAATCGATCTCGAGTTCGACCGCTTCCCCTCGCCTTGTCGATGTCGCCCTCAACTATTGCAGAAGGAACGCGAGACTACCACAGTGGTTAACCTCGCTCGCGCATCGAGTGATCTGCGAGTTTCTTCTATTCCTGCCGTCCCCGGTTCTAACCCAAGGACGCCGCCGCGCAGGATGTCGCTTCCTTTCCCACCGAGCGCGCTTCCCGCGACACTGCTCGCCGACCCGTGCATTAGTCCGCCGGTTTACGGTCGGCAGAGGAATGACTCCAGCTCCGCCAGCATGGCGTTGGCAACGGGGACAGCACACAATACTCGGGCAGTGAAGCGGTATGATTCAGAATAGGGAAATTGTATCGCCTTAGATATTTTAACAACCCGACTCGATCCCATAGGTAGAAGTATTACATCGTTTACATTCATTAAATGATTTATGCCGGTCATAGTACGCAGATATGTTTTCACCCAGACCCGATCTCATTTGGGTTAGGAATCTCGTCGTCGTACCCGCCTCCCCCTCGAATCTTTCGCGTCGTCTTGAGAAGAGTCTCCCCGCGTGCCGCAGGCGCCCCGGAGCCTCCTGTAATGTTGTGCCGGATTGTACTCGCGGATCGCTGCACCTTGCACTCCCTTCATTGCCGCTGGAAGGGTCGGCGCAGTTTTCCCCAGGGAGGGTCGGCTTTGCAGCAGTTTCCGTAGGATTCGCTGCCGAGTTGTGCTTCTAGCTCGGCGTGGAGGCCCTCGATGATCTTGAGATTCTTCTTTGAAACCGCCTCCTCCGCCCGCCCATCATCCTCCATGGAAGACTTCGCATCTGCACTCCCATCCCTGCTCTTTCGTGCATCTTCTAGACGTTCCGAGAGAACATCGAAGTACTCCTTCTGCTGTTCGGCGAGGGTCCGTGCGGACTTGAGGATATCAGCAGTTTTACTGGACGTGGCGCACACGCTGATCGTTCTTTGACTAGCGGCGCGCTTGGCGCGAAATGGGGCTTTTGGGCGTGCGTTCATATTTGCGGGATGTGTTCTACGAATCTCCAGCTCAAGGGTATATCGAGCAGCGAGCTGGGATGCAGTGGAGGAGGAAGAGCGGGTTCTGGCAAGGCAGGATTCTCGTGGCGCCGCGCGTTCTTCAAGTGTACCTAGCAGGGAGGCGGGTTGGAGATGGGATGGACCAGGAATGAAGAGCCAGGTCTGGCTATGCTGGACGTGCGTTCGCTCGGCGTTCTCCAAGGAATTGTTGGGCGAGTTGAGGAGGGGATCTGTAAGAGGGCGAGTCCGAGTCAAAGATGAGGTGTGCGAGAGCGAGTTCGAGCGTGCTATGGTTTGGGACACCTTGGAGCGTGTGTTTGGTTCCGATTGACGTCCGAATTTGGTCGTCTTGAAACTGAGTGGTGCAAGGGAATGGCTTTAACTTTCTAGATCCGTAGTATTATGGCGACCCGGTGAAAGAGTACATACTCCATAATTATCTTACAAGTCTGTGTGCACTTTACTAAGTGCGCATATCACAAAATACAACCTTGCATCGGGAAGCTACACCGACCTTTGACGCCCGGTTTTTGCGCGTGGACGCTCTGCGTTCCACTGAGAGGGCGGGGTACAGTATCTAGAGAAAGACAAATCACGGTCAAATCTGCTACATCGTACTCTGTCAAATTATGACTTACCTGCGACGAACGGGCGTGAAATTTGGGTTTTGTGAATCTTCTCGCGGGCGGGGAGGACTTTGGCTTCGAGCAGAGGAGGATCTGTATGGGATGGAGTGAGATATTAAGCACCGAATTACGCGTGCCATACATACCTTGGATCGAGCGTTTCCGCTTCAACTTGCCGTCCTTAGCCGTCTTCTCTGGCGAGTCACCAGGTTCTGTCTTCTCCGGGAATTCAGAGATACCCAATGCGACTGATGCCGTTATTTGAGCTCAGCAAACCAATGCGAAAATTCCTGGAGCACAAATCACCTCTCAGCTCTGCGATTTCTTTGGCCTGCCTGATTGTAGTTGCGCGGTGACCGACGAGCCGAGCAGCGGCCTCGCTCGTAGCTTGAATATTGCACTGTGTTTCAGCCAGGAGTTTATCGATTTCTTTCGAGATGTTAACGAGAGCGGTGTAACCAGCGTCGATTGCGTTGACCATGGTGGGTCTGAAGAACGAAATTGGTTGGCACGTGCCATACAAATCCGCATTCGGCTGGCCCATGAATGGACGGCGAACTGGCAATGAATGTCAGCCTCCTTCAGAAATTCAGCGGCCTGCCTCTTACCCTTTCATTCCCACTTCCTTCCCGCGATTTTCTCTCCCTCCCTTCGTTCACTGTCCCTCAAGAAACCTCAGGTACGTCGACTTTCAAGTACAGCTCTGCCAGTGGGTGAGCATTAATGCAGTGTTCTATTCATCCAGAGGCGGAAAGGTGCGTGTTTCACTTGAGGTCTCGTTCACTGATACTGCATTTCTGTAGTGCATAATAAACCACTGTCGATCGTTTTCTATCGCGGTACGCATTTCTTCCTTGTCGTCTCAATGCTTGGATGCTGATTGGATGCTGCCTTAGTTCGATTCGTAGACCCGTCACCCGAAGGTCCCGTCACTTGGGGTTGGCCCCCCCGGCTACCAGCCTGGAGATTATCCGACGAATGTAGCGCACACGGCTTTTGCCTTTAATCGGGCCGGAGATCGTGTGTTCTGGAGCCGTGGCTGTCGGGAGCGCCTGCTGCAGGTGATAGCGGCCCCGTCGTAACTGACTGCCCCGCGTATCCCGACAGTTACAGCCCCGTGGCATCCCTCCTCCTCGGAGTGAAATACTGCGGGCCAGGGCTGCATTTCGGGACGGATCCCCTGTTGCAGGTGGATACCCGAACTCGCTGCAACTAACAGTGCAAAGCGCCCATAGTTCACCCAGCTCCCGTTGGAACGGCAAGGGTACCACACCACTGGAGGCGGACCGAAGGTGGGCGGGATGGATGTAGAGGGTCAGGGAGATTATCTGTGGGATCGAGGGATTCGTTGCGCGCTTGCTATTTTGTAGTTGAAGAGATCCTGGGGTGGGTGCTTGCATCCTGTGCTTCCCTTGCCGCGGGCCCCAGGCTTAAGGGGAGTGCTTCGGCGCGAACCGACCAAAAGCACGAACAACTTCTCTTTTGTAGCTCTATTTTTGGGTGCCTTCTTGTGCTGCTACGATGCAATTTTTGATTATACTACATGGATATTTGGAACAGGTATATCTACTTCAAATAATATTGAGAGCTCGATACAATGCCCATGGAAAAGCGCACACTGGTTATCGCCACCTGCCCCCGCACTGCGCAACAGGTTCGCCGCTCAAGGGCGGCCTCTGCTTCAAGTTCTTTCGTCCGTCGTCGTCCGTCATCCTGATCCTCAGCCCGCCGCTTCTCGCCTTCCACGTGGCCGCAGCGCGCGCACGAGCAATATGTGGGCGACAGCGGCAGTGTCTGCACCCGCCGCGATCAACGTTCGGATCGCGCAACCTAACAAGCGCATTAAAAGGGCCAAGTAGCACCCTGTCCACGTCTAGGTCCATGTCAGCGAATGGAAAACGGGAACTGGCCAGCCGCGGCGGCAACTTACCTTAGGAACAATTTCGAGCGAGTATGTTAGTATGTAGATATCGGGCACGAGTAGCCTGCGTATACGCGGACGTGCGATTGTAGGACGCGGAGGAATAAAAGGACGATTAACTGTGAGAGTTGCGTCAGAACAAGTCCATCGGTCTTTTTATGGCGCTTACCTGTGTTCTCCTGGTGGTCTTGCGCCTCGACGGCCTCTGCCCGACTTTGCGGCGTGTCTTGGACCCACCGCTCGGTGACGGTGTAACGTCACCATCGACAGCGCAATCCTCCTCCACTTCAGATGCACCGGGCTTCTTCGTCGCGAGAGTGGGCGGTGGTGGCATTGATGGATTTGCGTTGAGATTCGACGCAGGACCAGCGGCACACACGGTCCTTCGGGCGCGCGAGGGCGTCGAGAGCCTGATGCTACAGGTTGCGCTGGTGCGGGCGAAGCTAAGAGGTGGCGGGAGTTCCTGGCCTCGCGTTCGCGTTTGGTCGGGGGGTGTCGGCGAAGGAATGCTAACAAGAGGCCCGGCGTTCTGGTAAGCAAAATGAGTATGAACACGAGATGAAAGGTGGGCGAGAGACGCACAGGACTCGCTGGCTGAGCCTGAGGGTTCAGAGGAGCGATTCGGGGGCCTTCGATCCGACGAGACGTCTGGGCAGGATGGAGTGTAAGCTGAGGGACAGGTCTGCTGCTCGGCACCAGTGGCACCCATTTCGGAAGTACAAGGCCAGGGAACACTTTAGTAGTAAACATCCAGAAACTTCGGTGGAATCGCTTCGAGCGGGACCTAGCGAGCATGTGAGGTGCGGAGAGCCTGATCCCTCAGGTTGCGAAGAAATGCTGGAAACAAGAGGTCGCATTGCACCGCTTTCTGATTCGCGAGATCAGTATCTGATTTTGAGATGAAATTCGGGCGAGAAGACTGACGGGCCGGGCCAGAGAATTCAGAGGAATCATTGGGTGGCGCCTCGATTCGAAGGGGGGGCTAGACCACAAGCACAAGCGCGCTGTTGCAAGTTGACGCCGTAGCGCCTGGTTTGTCGGGTGCTTCTCAGCGCAGTGTGGATCCCATTCCGGGGGAGATAAAAGGCCGGGGAACGCTGTAAACCTTGAGGCGCATCTTTGCGATCGGTGGAGGGGGCCCGCAGATCCGGGCTCAAGGACTGCGAGAAGAAGCACATTAGAAGCGAGGAGATTTCTGAAGGGTAAGTGACCGTACCTTCAACCGTCGCCGCCTCGTCTTTCCCAAGTATCCCGTCAACGGACAAGTGCAGACCGTGGGGCCTAAAAGAGACTGGAGCGAGTGTTTCACACGAGATGAGGGGGAGGTAAGTGTGCTCGCGGACGTGTACGAGGCGACATTGAATCCGCCATACTGTGTGCTGAGCTCGATGCTTTCAAAGGACCTGTGCGCGCATCAGAAACGATAAACGAGGTGGAGAGGACGAGACCGACATGGTGGTGCTGCCGATGAGCCCGTCGGTGATGTCCAGGTGATGTCCATGTTGGCGTTGTAGTCATGCATGCCCTAGTACGGGTAACATTGGTCGTCTGCTGGATTGTTATTCTGGGCAAGTGAGGAAGGCGGCGGCAGCGGTACGGACCTTCGTTGGTGACACGGTCATTCCACGAGATTGAGTTGTTGTCGTAGGGGATGGTGGCGGCGACTACGGCTAAGGTTTCATCGTCGAAGAAGAACTGGCCGGTGCTGGGGTATTTGCTTCAGTTAGATATTAGAGAGCGTAAATGAAGGGACGATGCTGCTTACTGGACGGCGCTCGAGCTGACAAAAGTGCCGCTGGAGGCGATGGGGTACGCCTTGATGTGGAAGTGCACGCTCGGCCGCTGTCTACAACGACGATAAGTTGAAGAGTAACTGGATAATGGGGAAGTCTTAGACCATCCCGGAATGATGGAGTACATCGTCAGATGTCCGTCCGTGCTGCAATTCAGCACATGGTCAGCGAAGCCAAAATAAAGTGGACAGAAACTTACTTGGATTGGAAGACGCCGCGGAGGAAGGTACTGGTGTTGTGGGTCGCGGTGTTCAGCTGGCTCGCGGCGCTTGCATAGTCTGCGCCGTAGGTCGCGCCAGCCGTGGACGCCGCGCCGCTCGCGCCCATCTGGGAGATGCCCCCACCAAAGCCAGATATTGACATGCTTCCAATCGGCATCGGCGAGTTCACCGCCGGACATCATTGGGTGGCGCCTCGATTCGAAGCGGGGGCTGGACCACAAGTGCGCTGTTGGAAGTTGACGCCGTAGCCTGGTTTGTCGGGTATTTCTCGGCGCAGTGTGGATCCCATTCCGGGGGAGATAAAAGGCCGGGGAACGTTGTAAACCTTGAGGCGCATCTTCGCGATCGGCGGAGGGGACTCGCAGATCCGAACTCAAGGACTGCGAGAAGAAGCACGTTAGAAGCGAGGAGATTTCTGAAGGGGAGGTGACCGTACCTTCAACCGTCGCCGCCTCGTCTTTCCCAAGTATCCCGTCAACGGACAAGTGCAGACCGTGGCTGAGACCTCGGGGATCGGAGGACTGCACCATGATCTACTGGAGGACATTAGGACACAAAATTAATAAAGAATGAGACGACACACAGCGATCTCGATCTCGATACATTGAGCCCGTTATGATAAAATGAGAGCCGGCTACTAGCGTTTGGAGGATCCCATCGCATGATATCGCAAAGTTGGGCTGCCTCGACCATTCCGCCACTGAAGGGAGTTCCGTGGCAGACATAGTAGTGGCGGACATTTTGGCGGGGAGAGTGGATGAGGGTTGGAGAAGAAGCGTTGAGAAGGTGCCCCGGAAACCGCCACATTTCCTAAGCTCCACTGTACTTAGCATTGTTCTCGACCCAGGCCACAGCGCAGATCCAATGCAACATCTGCACAGCACAAGCCCTGTCGGTGTTCGAAATTCGCTTGAGGACTGGCCGGGTGTTCGATAGGTTGGGTTTTCATGGAACGAGGTACGAGTTGCATGCAATTTGAATGGAGCGGAGGCGGAGAGACACAAAAACACGTCGAAATTCAAACTCCGTTTTGGGAATGTCTCCGCCCCATCAATCATCCGGTTGTCATCCGGCCGTCGAGTTTGCTTCAAGTTTCAGATCCTTATCCTCCCTTCCTGTTCTCCTCCCCAGCGGCCTCCCATAAAAGATTTCTGTCCCCTCAATGGCTCAAATCTCTGCCTTGATTTTCTTGCCGACCGTTAAACTGGGTTAGGTGGGTAGCAATCGCACAGTTGCTCGGAAACTGTCGATTTGCTTCAACGACAAATCTAGGGGTGCCTGTGGCATGAAGCACCCCCCTCTCGGCAGTCACTCGAAAACCGGTCTCTCAAACGAAATATTCTGGCTCTAGCAATTTCTACGCTTCTTTGGGTTCTGTCTGGGTGGTGGGGAGTTCTGTAATCCTCCGACACGGTTAATTTCTGACCAGTAGGTGTAAGTTCTTATTTATTCCATTTCGCACTCCGTTGCTAGAAGCTTATAACTAAATTTCCGCTACAAAAATTCGAGCCAATTTGTGGGCTTTGTTGGTCTCCACTTGCGAATGAGACCGCTCACGCCAGGATCTTGTGGTCCCGGAAGGATTACGGAAGGGATTATTTTTAGTTGGTTCGAATCCTACTTCACGAGGCAATATTTCTTCGAACAGTTTAAAGGTGAGAAATCCACCATGTTCTTCTTTCTCTCTCCAAAGAACCTGATTATAACCCAGTCACGATTATCACCAGCACCCCTCTTTCCCAATGGCTGGATAGACCCGCTTAAAAGGAACCTCAGTGATCTAGGCAGGTACCACAGTTAATCCTTCCTGCATTGTCGAGCAGCCGAACACAGTGAGTGCGATCTGCTGCGATCTTTCTCGCCGTTTTTCATCCCCGGCACAATCGTTTCCAGCGCTAATTCTGATTGGGTTTTCTCGAGATCCCGCTCGTCGTTTGATCCTTGTTCAAATACTGGCCATGCGGTCCATGCCAACCCCATGCGACCTATTCATCCCGGGTGAGCATTTTCTATTACTGATATTTCGAATTCTCAACTGGGACTTCTATAACATCGGCCTCTACTTTCGCAAGTAGTGGGCCTCGATACTGCACGGTGTGCGCAAGCTGTTACTCTTATATCAACTCAAGGATAGACAGACGCCGCCAGATCGAATTGATGGCACAAGATCGACGAGGGCTAATCGCCCGGAATGTAGCATATACTAGAACGATAGCAGAGCTGGAAGTCGGAGTTAGAAGAGTATTTTGTAAAATACAGTCGTTCATTTGTGTGATCAGCAGTTAACGGTTCTGATAGCGGGAACATTAATGTGAAGAATATGCCGATACATCCGGGCGACAGCGGCGGTGTTCCCACCCGCCGCGATCAACGCTCGGATCGCGCAACCCACCAAGCGCTGAAGGAAAGAAACGGACTACAAAGATCTGTGAAATCCCAATTGGTGAGCTCAATTAGTGAGCTCAATTCCAAATGCAGTGTGTAGTAAGCGCACCTTGCGGAGCTTGCTTCTTTGCTGAAACTTGAGGATCTGTCTATGGAAAAGCTCGTATCAGTCGAGTTCTGCAGTGCACCAAATACTGATTTACTGTATGATCCGGGGTGTTGCTACCCGCACGGCTGATGGGGACACAAACTTGCCCGGGAAGCCGAAAGTTATAGGCTAAATACCATGGCTAGAGCCGTGGATTTAGGAAATGTTTTTCTTTGGCTAGGTCCATACCTTTAGTCTAAATCCTACAGCCACAGGTGAGCCCCAGACTCAAACTCAGTATCCATAGGAATTCATTTGACATCTAGCCTCGACAGCCGGATTAGCAGGACGCCTGGCCCATTAAGCTTGGTTTGTTCAACTACAATCAAAAGAGCTGTATAATCAAATAATCCCGACATCCTTTAAGGAACTCCGGCCCTAGTTGGAAACACGAGGCCGTTTAGCCGGAGGCGGCCGCGTTGCAACTTCATAGTGTGCCTCGATTTTTTCAAGCCGGGCGATAAACTTGTTTTTGGTGAAACTGCCGAGCCGGTACATCACAATAAGTTGCGCCTTCTCGTCGAGCTTGAGACCCTGTCTGGCAAGCTCGTATTGTTGTTCGGCGCCGCTCCCCGACTGGGTCATAGTATTCCTGCCGAATAAATTAGCAGAAAAAATATGCGGCACTTGAAAATTAACGCTTCGCAGGAATTGTCTCCACATTGTATTCACGGTCTTCCGTGGGCAGACTCTGCTCCTCGTAATCAATTTCATCTGGATTGGATTGTTCGGCATCCATGTCTCAATTCTTGAGGGTAAAATTCAACTTGCTCTCATCCTCGTTGACCACACTTCGTGTTTCTTCAGACTGGTAGTCCGAGTATGCAGAGTCAAAATCTTTTTCGCTATCACAATCGTCTTCAGTCACTTGTGGAATTTGTTAGCCCAGAAAGCGGGTTGTTTTAAATTCATCGACTTACCATGAGCGATTGGGTGACCGATTTCGTTGAAGAACTCTTAAAGAGGCAGTCCCAAATACCGGACAATGTCCTGGCTATCTGGATCAAAACCCTTGGCTTGATGGAACTGACGGAGTCCAGCGTAGACGCTGTTATCCCAGGATATTGCGTCTATTTTTGTATTCAGTTGAATGATGGGGAAGCCAAGTCGTGCCGCCTCTAAGACTCTCTTCGGTGTTGAGGCGGGCAGCCGTGTAATTTACAACATTTTTCGAAAGTCTACGACAATGATGTCAAACGTTCAACAATTATGATGCCGCCTAAATATTTTCCCACAAAATGTCGTAAACTACTTGGGGAGAGTTTTCCTGATGCCGGTGATGATGGTGTTCCTCTGGAGTTCTGAGACATCGTACAAGGCCATGATAGCAGCAATCAGATATTATTCCACTCTCGTATAGTTATAATCCCTCGCCCGCCTGTGTCGCGTCCAGAGACGCATCGAAAATTCCCCCTCCTCCCGAGTGCGTCTTGGCGTGCGAAATTTGTCGAATGTCGTGGTCGAGATCAAGAAGCGGTACCACCAACTCGGCGAAAGAGCTCGTTACAAATCCTGTCCTGACGCAAATATCAGTGACGAGACGAATTGCTATGTAATCAAATGAGGCTCACTGTTCCCGCGCCACCTGCGTTCGGAGACACATCCTGTCAGTAGTTGTAAAGCGACGACGACGATACCGACGCACAAGCAAGCTCGCGCTTAGGGACGAGCGTAGGGACGCCAACGACGCCCTGTACCATAACCATAGCGAGAATTGCGAAGAGGACTTTGTTGAGCATGCTGGGTTGTTGAGTTGTGTGTTGAACAGGTCAAGGACAGGTGCTTATATACCTGTAGCCTCGATATCAGATGTTAAAGGGCAGTGGCCCGCGGCTTCTTGCGCAAAAAAACTGATGCGGAGGTGTCGCGCCAGGAGATGCTTATCACTGCCTGGTTGTGGGCGCAGGACCGGCACGATCCCGCAGATCAATGATCCTATCAGTGATCCGTCAACCCCTCTTTCCTCCGACGTCCATGGACCATCAACGTATTGAGCTCTGGAGTCCTCTAAACTTCTGGTGGAGCGCATATCGCGATATACTATCTAATAGACTCATCCCTTCAGCATATTTCCTCGGTTGAAACTCGGAAAATCGCTGGGTTATTCCGCCGTGATGTGGGTCATTCTGGAAGCGAGTCTCGGCAGGGCGCACGCTGACAGTGAGCGCTCCTGTCGGAATACTTGACAGCCTGCAGGTGTCTCTATACGTTTCATGTTCTTAGCGAAGGGGCCAAGATGATACACATAGGTTGCCGCTGTCAAGCCCCCTCTCGCGCGTCCGCTTGCAATGCCCCACGCCACTCTTACGTCTCCTTCCTTCTCCTACAGCCTCTTCTATCGCTCTTCTGTCGCGCCTCTCGATCTCCACGTCGAGGTGATCATCATGCGCATCACCAGCTACGCACGACGTTCCCACTCACGCTCCGCCGTTACGATCGCCTTGTCCACCCTCGTTCATAATGACTTCTGGCAGTGTTATCGAATGGCGTAAGATTCGGCGCATCTATCATGCGTGGTCCCAAGCTGTCGACGCCTATCTCATCAGCGTCCCATTGGCCTGATGAATTATGTGCGCGTATCCACCGGCTTCCCGTCATTCGTCCTCAACATCGTTCCCAGCCCCTTCTAATATTAATTGTCACATTATCTGAATGACTGGGACCACGCCCGTGCGCGTCCGCCGTTGACTCCTGCTTCATCTCGATGCTGACTTCCTCTCATTCCCACAGCCCATCAACTTCCTTTCCCTCCACCCCGTCGCCACTGCGCATCATCGAGAGCGCGGACCAGCAGGCGAGCGTCTTCCAGTGCTGAGTGGATTCTTCCTCCGCTATTCCCTTCCTCTTCCCCTCTTCCCCCTCCCTTCCCTTCCTCCTGCCTTCCTCCCACAAGTACGAGTATGCGTGAATGCTAACGATACCTTCGTTGCGCAGGTGGCAGGCCCCGAAGAGCGCGCCCGCATCTTCGACGCCATCTGCGCGCGCGCGGGGGGGGGGGGGGTGATGATGCATCGGTGCGTCCCCTTCCTTTAGATGTGGGGTGGAAGGTTGAGGCCTGCAGGCGAGGTAGAGGGTTATAGGAGAACGGGCGCGGCGCATTGGGGAGAACGATGCCGGCGGAATAGCTTAGGAGGGGCGGCGTCGTAGCATAGGACGGGCGGGGCCGAGGGAAGGAGCGCGCAACACTAGCCCTGGATGGCGGCGCGGCGGTGTGGATGGGCGGGATGCGGGCCGGGGACGCACGGTGTGTGGGAACGCGGTGGGCGGCGGGATGGCGACGTGGAGCCGTCATGGATTGGCGTGGGATGGGCCGGAGGCTTGCGGTGGATGGCAGCGCGACGGGCGACGGCGGCGTACTCGCCGTCAATTAGTGTGACGTGGCGTCGGGACCGACAGAGGACGCCGCTACACGCGCGCAAACAAACGTGTCGCCGGAATGCGACGGCGGGGTCGGGGCGCGTCGGAAGGCGCGGGACAGGGGTGTGTGTCGGAGGGAGTCGAGAAAGATCGACGGCTATGAGTAGCGGTGTTCGTCGAAAGGGGATGGCTGAGGTGGTTTCGGCGAGCGCGGGCGGAGCGGGACAGGAGCGAAGAACGGGCGGGGACTGTGGCCCGGTGAGTCCTTTGCAATATTCCACCGAATTCCGACGCGAGAGCTTCCTCGCACAAGTCGCGTCAAGCACAACTATGAGATCGCGGGGTCCAAGTCGACGCTCATGACCCATAAACGGAGTTCGATTTGCGCTCACGCCCTGTATAAAGGACAATTGCAATGTAAGTGCCATCGGGCGAGAACGACGCTAGCCACAGGAGCACGACGGCGGAGACAATCTCGGGTTCGCGGAAGTAGCGTGGTAATATGTGTGCGTCGGCGGCTGCGGGCTGTCGTCGTACTCCTTCATCCCGCTGAGGGCAGTCGATTTGAGTGCAGGGCATTTTATGAGGATATGGCGCGCGATTTCGGTGGTGATGTATTCGATGCTCCCGCCCCACGTTCCATTCACCAATTCCACCTCCAGAAGACGATGCGCTCCCCGAGTCGAGCACATCATTTCTGGTCAATGAGACGAGGACAGCCGCAACCGATGGCCAGACAACCCGAAAGCGTTAATGGAGGCTGATTCGTCGTGCTGGGTGCAGTTCTTGCACATTTCGCACCAGCACTTGTCGCTGGGTGTCCTCCGCATCACGCTCCGAGGAGCACCACGGAGAAGTGGTAACGACTCGTAAAGTCGCGAATGTCGCCCAGATTGGGGCAGGGGGCCTTCGCGAAAAGACGTTCCGGATGATGCGGAGAGAAAGTCCAGCCCTCACGGCGGTAGATGCGGGATGTGGAGGCGTTCGGGGATCACAATGCATTAAAAGTCTGTTCTGGTGGATTCGAGTCTAAGCGCGAAGGACTGCCGGACTACGTCGCGCCGCCTTATGATCGATGTGCGCAGCAACCATGCTGAGGGCGGAGGCCGCGACAGGGATAGAGTATAAGGTGTTGACCATCGTGTGCGGAGAGATGTAGGGGTTTTGAAGAGGGGGTCCCACCACTTTAAAACCCTCAATCCTCGGAGCGGTGATGTATTTGATATTCGCAATGTCGGAAGACGGGGTGTACGGTACGCGGTATATTATATTGAGGTAGTCCCACAATTGGAGGAGTCAGTTTGGGCAATGGGGAATGTCCAAGGGGTGGCGATAGATAGGAAATGGCGGTTCTTGATGTTAACATCCTCGGGGAACAAGTTGCGGGGAATCTGTCGGCGCGCATGGCCGCGACGGGAGCGAGCTGGAGGGTAATGCCGGATTGGATTGGAGGGATACGTCTGCGCTGTACATACACATCACGGAGTGCTGGGGTGTCAAATATATCGATGCTTCTCCGGTGATAATCTTCGCGGGGTCGGACGATAGGTTGCGTTAAAGAGCCCGAGTAGCATCCTATCCACGTCTAGGTCCATGTCAGCGGCTGGGAACGGGAACTGGCCAGCGGCGGCGGCAACTTACCTTAGGAGCAATTTCGAACGAGTATGTTAGTATGTAGATATCGGGCACGAGTAGCCTGCGTATACGCGGACGTGCGATTGGAGGACGCGGAGAAATAAAGGGCCGATTGACTGCGAAAGTTGTGTCAGAACAAGTCCATCGGTCTTTTTATGGCGCTTACCTGTGTTCTCCTGGTGGTCTTGCGCGTCGACGGCCTTTCCCCGACTTTGCGGTGCTTCTTGGACCCACCGCTCGGTGACGGTGCAACGTCACCATCGACAGCGCAATCCACCTCCACTCTTCAGATGCACTGGGCTTCTTCGTCACGAGAGTGGGCGGTGGTGGCATTGATGGATTTGCGTTGGGATTCGACGCAGGACCAGCGGCGCGCGCGGTCCTTCGGGCGTGCGGGGGCGTCGAGAGCCTGAACCTGCGGGTTGCACTGAAGCTAAGAGGTGGCACAAGTTCCTGGCCTCGCGTTCGCGTTCGGTCGCCGAGGGTGCCATCGAAGAAGTGCTGGTAAGAAGAGGGCCAGATTGGGGTGCTGCGTCGATTTCTGGTTCGGAAGATGAGTATTATCGCGAGATGAGATGCGTGCGAGAGACACACGGGATTCGCTGGCTGAGCCTGAGGGCTCAGAGGCACGGTTCGGGGGCGCTCCGAGAAGAAAAGGCGCAGGGCTGCCGGCGAAGAAGTGCTAGCAAGAGGTCCGGGGTTCTGGTAAGAAAGATGAGTATGAACACGAGATGAAAGGTGGGCGAGAGACGCACAGGACTCGCTGGCTGAGCCTGAGGGTTTAGAGGAGCGATTCGGGGGCCTTCGATCCGACGAGACGTCTGGGTAGGATGGAGTGTAAGCTGAGGGACAGGTCTGCGGCTCGGCACCAGTGGCACCCATTTCGGAAGTAAAAGGCCAGGGAACACTTTAGTAGGAAACATCCAGAAACTTCGGTGGAATCGCTTCGAGCGGGACCTGGCGAGCGTGTGAGGTCCGGAGAGCCTGATCCCTCAGGTTGCGAAGAAATGCTGGAAACAAGAGGTCGCATTGCACCACTTTCTGATTCGCGAGATCAGTATCTGATTTTGAGATGAAATTCGGGCGAGAAGACTGACGGGCCGGGCCAGAGAATTCAAAGGAATCATTGGGTGGCGCCTCGATTCGAAGCGGGGGCTGGACCACAAGCACCAGTGCGCTGTTGAAAGTTGACACCGTAGCGCCTGGTTTGTCGGGTGCTTCTCAGCGCAGTGTGGATCCCATTCCGGGGGAGATAAAAGGCCGGGGAACACTGTAAACCTTGAGGCGCATCTTTGCGATCGGCGGAGGGGACCCACAGATCCGGGCTCAAGGACTGCGAGAAGAAGCACGTTAGAAGCGAGGAGATTTCTGAAGGGTAAGTGACCGTACCTTCGACCGTCGCCGCCTCGCCTTTCCCAAGTATTCTGTCAACGGAAAAGTGCAGACCGTGGCTGAGACCTCGGGGATCGGAGGACTGCACCATGATCTACTGGAGGACATTAGGACACAGAATTAATAAAGAATGAGACGACGCACAGCGATCTCGATCTCGATACATTGAGCCCGTTATGATAAAATGAGAGCCGGATACTAGCGTTTGGAGGATCCCATCGCATGATATCGCAAAGTTGGGCTGCCTCGACGGTCGACCATTCCGCCACTGAAGGGAGTTACGTGGCAGACATAGTAGTAGCGGACATTTTGGCAGGGAGAGTGGATGAGGGTTGGAGAAGAAGCGTTGAGAAGGTGCCCCGGAAACCGCCACATTTCCTAAGCTCCACCGTACTTAGCATTGTTCTCGACCCAGGCCACAGCGCAGATCCAATGCAACATCTGCACAGCACAAGCCCTGTTGGTGTCCGAAATTCGCTTGAGGACTGGCCGGGTGTTTGATAGGTTGGGTTTCATGGAACGAGGTACGAGTTAAATGCAATGGAGTGGAGGCGGAGAGACAGAAAAACACGTCGGAATTCAAACTCCGTTTTGGGAATGTCTCCGCCCCATCAATCGTCCGGTTGTCATCCGGCCGCCGAGTTTGCTTCAAGTTTCAGATCCTTATCCTCTCTTCCTATTCTCCTCCCCAGCGGCCTCTCACATAATTTTTCTGTCCCCTCAATGGCTCAAATTTCTGCCTTGATTTTCTTGCCGACCTTTAAACTGGGTTAGGTGGGTAGCAATCACAGCTGCTCGGAAACTGTCGATTTGCTCAACGACAAATCTAGGGGTGCCTGTGGCATGAGACTCCCCCCCTCTCGACAGTCGCTCGAAAACCCGTATCTCAATCACAACATTCTGGATCTGGTTGGCTCTACGCTCTCATGGGTGCTGTATGGGTGATAGGAACTTCTGTAATCCTCCAACACGGTTAATTTCTGACCAGCAGGTGCAGGTTCTTAATTCTTCCATTTCGCACTCCGTCGCTGGAAGCTTACAACTAAATTTCCGCTGCAAAAACTCGACCTCATTCGTGGGCTTTGTTGGTCTTCACTTGCAAATGAGACCGCTGGTGCCAGGATCTCGTGGTCCCGGAAGGATAGCGGAAGGGGTTTTTTTTTTTTTTGGTTCGAATCCTACTTCACGAGGCAATATTTCTCCGAATAGTTTGAAGGTGGGAGATCTACCATGTTCTTCTTTCTCCCTCACAAGAACCTGATTATATCCCAGTCGCCATTATCACCAGCACCCCTCCTTCCCAAATACTTTATTCCGAGTCCTGCTTGGTTCAATTGTTTTCATCCGTGAGTTCTTCAAAAAGAAAGCATGCACCCAAGGCCCCAGGGATCTCATTTATCCAACTCTGTCCGCCATTTCGATGCGACATTTCTGTTCCCTGGTCGCGTTCCCCATACCAGTGCAACTGAGGGTTACAGCTGTATCTTGGTCATATTTTATTCTCTTGGCTTCCCTTGGACGTTCTGGAAATCTCTAATGTACCACAGCGATCACGCAACGCTCCCGATTTTCCTGGGCTTTGGAAGGTCCCTGCCTTCTAATCTGGCTGGTTAGCGCTATCCACTGCGTTCAGCCCGGACCTAGACATCGATTGTCTAGCCGGACGGATGCGACTAGACACGTCCCATCACGGGCTAGACACGCTGATGGGACGTGTCTAGCCCGTGATGGGACGTGTCTAGTCGCATCCGTCCGGCTAGACAATCGAGGTCTAGGTCCGGGCTGAACGCAGTGATCATTCTCTTTCGAAGAATTTTCCAGTGTCCAATTACCCCGCCCACAAATCCTGACTACCTCAAACTGACCGCTTCTCAGACGATTGCACTGGCTCCCTCAGGTTGCTGCAGTGGTTTGCATGAGGCCTCTGCAATAAGCGTGAGTCGCTCATTCAGGGGATACTCTCTAACTCACGTCGAATTTGGTCTCGAAGGTGCATTGTTTCCCCCGAATTTCGTTTCTCAGCCCAATACACTGAAACATATCCGCCGAGATCTAGTGTCTTTGTGGGTTGTTTGAATACAAGCAATGGAGTCCGCTGCGCAGCTTAATTTTTTATCCCATATGGTGCGCTTCCATCCCTTTGCACCGAATCTAAGTGACAAATTTCGCAGGTCATTCCAGTTCGCCCTCGAAGCCTCAATGCAGCCAAGAATACGGATGTACCAGCCCTCAAACGGACATCATCTTTGCTGGCTAGATAGACCCGCCTAGAGAGAACCTCAGCGATCTCGGGAGGTACCATAGTTAATCCTTCCTGCATTGCCGAGCAGCCGAACACAGTGAGTGCGATCTGGTGCGATCTTTCTCGCCATTTTTTATCCCCGGCGCAATCGTTTCCAGCACTAATTCTGATTGGGTTTCTCGAGGTCCAGCTCGTCACTTGATCCTTGTTCAAATACTGGCCATGCCAACCCTATGTGACCTATTCATCCCGGGTGAGCCTTTTGTATTACTGCTATTTCGAATTCTCAACTGGGACTTCTACAACATCGGCTTCTACTTTCGCAGAATTTAAAGTAGTGGGCCTCGATACTGCACGGTACGCGCAAGCTGTTACTCTTATATCAACTCAAGGATACTCAGACGCCGCCAGATCGAATTGATGGCGCAAGATTGACGAGGGCTAATTGCCCGGAATGTAGCATTGTATGCTAGAACGATAGCAGAGCTGGAAGTCGGAGTTAGAAAAGCGTTTGTGAAATACAGTCGTTCATTTGTGTGATCAGCAGTTAACGGTATCTGATAGCGGGAACATTAATGTGAAGAATATGCGATACAGCTCTGTGAATTCTCTCTTAGAGATGAAACCCACGAATGACGCCGCCGTGCGTTCCTTACAACGTAGTTTTCCGCCCATGAACTCGATTTCTAATTTTATTCTTCTCATCGAGGGCTAGATGGAGATAGGTAAGTGGGCGGCAAGGAAATGGAGAAGGATACGCTGACCTGTACCGGTTTCAGGGCCCGTGGTACCACAAATGGTGTTAGCGCCCGTGGCAACCCCGAGACTCGAGGGCGGCAATACATTGTCTGCAGCGCCGTGAGATTACTCCCAAGGCTGCGACAGGGGGGGAAAAAACCTGAATTTCCATCGCTGCCTGATTTAGCGGCTGAGGTAGCGCGCGAGGAATCGGAGAAACGGGTGGGTCCCCATAGTGAGGTGGAAAAAAGAGTAGTTGGGAAGTTATCGGCGACTAGTAACTTCGTGAGCAACTGAAGACTCGATAGGGGAGGGTACACACCCACGCTTGTTACAATGCAGACGTTGTCCCATGCCGAGCAACGTCGTTCCAGCTCTATCAGATAGTGATACCGGTCCACTGGAGGAGTGTCAGCAGAGAGAATGTACCGCAATGAAACCAAGATACCCATGTAAGACCTCACATGGTCGGTCATACAAGTCCATAACTTCAGCTCGACGAGGAGGTCATCCGTTTCCACAAAATGGGAGTTCATAAGGAGAGCCCCGATGGTCTTCCGATCGTCGTTTGTACCGTTTCGTTGGCGATAACAAGTTGCCAGGCGTTCCTCGACGAGGTCTCCGAATATTGTCACTCGTTCATGTCGTGCCAAGCCCTTGCCGGTGAATTGCCTTTGGGTAAGGGCACAAGGGGAAGCAGATTCGAGGGGAGGTAGGGCCAGCAGGGGGCGGATTTCGTGGTGGAATTCATCCCAGTGCACGGCAAGCTCAGGAGAGCATTGTATCATCCGGGATTCCGTTGCAATGGTTGCATCAGCCGGCATGGATGTGTCGTGACAATGAAATGGCCCAAAGTCTACGCCAACTGGCATGTAGGCCGTCCCATGGCCGTCAAGAGGCGGGGGCGGCTTGAAGAAGATTTTGAGCATGGCGGCATAAGTCGGGAATGTCCCGGTCATCGGCAATAGGAGCGACCACGTGCCCATCGCCCGCAGTCGCGACGCGTTGGATTCTGCAAGATTCTGCACTCAATGGCTTTAATTGGATTCTGGGAGCCTCGGAAATTTGCTCTTGAAGAACCCAAGAGCAATATCGAGAAAAGAGTTGTGCTGAGCGGGTGCCGAAGCGGAATCTGAAATGTCAGCCACAATATAAACTCCGGCACAGCCCCGCTTTCCCTTGCTCTTGACTTCCATCGCCTCTCGTTCACCAAGTGCATATCTTTATTTCTTTCCTTCCCTTTGAGCTTGAACTGATCTCACCTCCTCTGCGCAGGGACCCTCGGCCGTCGCACTCGACATCTGGGCTCACAAAGGGGCTACCGAAATCCACGCTACCTACCGAGGAGAGCTCCTGGCGGGATCACCGGGTGGGTCCCGTGCACAAGTCTCAGTACCACTCCCTTTAGGAAGTGGATCCCTGGGTAGTCTACCCGAGTGTGGCTTTGGACAAGAGACCGTGCCAGACATCCGCCGCCTCGTGCATGGTGCGTCTTGTGTCCTCGGATCGCGACCTTCACTCATAATGCACACATTTAAGCCTCCCACTCGACGGCCACGATCCACCAACGCCGACTCGACAACATCCCCATTCAACCCCTTCAATTCGACGACGCCCTCGATGTTTGTTCCCAGATTTGCTCGCTCGCATGTTGCTCGGGGTTTTGTAGTAGATAGTTCCCAGGGAAGGCTACCAGCCTCGTGCGCCCTTGCCGCGGGCCCTGGGCACAGGCGAGCGCTTGCGCGAGCTGGCCAATGCACGTTAAAAAACTTCCTGAATATATTTTGTGTTTCTACTCAATTTGGTGTGATATTGGGTGCGACGAATGGTAGGTAGGTAGTATTAGATGGTACGGTCCCCCTTAGGAATAGAACGCCGGGTCCTCCGAATTGAAATATGTAGCAACGAAATCATTGCAGTCGTTCTACTATAAGTATCCGACACATCGCACCAGCCCTCGGCCACATCCACGAAGGTCAATTCTGGAGGAACTTGGCCGGAACGCGCACGGCGATGGGTACGGCAGCATTTGCGGCCACTCAGGATAACAATATTGCTCAGTTAAGTCGTGAGCGTCCCCCGCGGAATCCGGACACGAGAGCTGATCCCGCGCCCATGTGCTGCGGGATGCAGCTGTGCAACAACGTGCGTCTCAATCCGCCGGGGAGGAAAGCTGCGAGCGCGCCAACTGCCAGACACACTCCCAGATGGTAGCCGGTGGAGTCTAAAGTTCGGAGGGGGCTCGGGTAGGGCAAGCTCATTCATCACCCTGTTGAACGTTGAACAGCGGAGGCCTGTGGGAAATATTAACAGGGATGAGGGGAGCGATTGAAGCAACCAGGGTAGCCGGACGCGAGGGCTACATGGGTAGAAACCGTTGGCTGAAGTTTACTCGAGCAGCGATGAATATTGCCTACCGACTTGAAGTTAAAGTTGATCTTGAGATGAACCGGCGCCGTTGTTTCTGAGTGGCTTCTGGTCGGTGAATGTCATGGGGAGGAAAAGCGAGGAAATGGACGTCGGGAGCAAGAGACACACTGTAGCGAAGCCGTCAAAGTGGCTGACTGGAATCTGAACCCAGCCCGGGCCATTATTTGCATCTGCTAAAACTCGTCCAAATTCAGCGCATGAGACCGCGATCCCCGTGTACGACAACACCGACGCAAGTCGACTTTATTCCCAAAAACTTTCTAAGAAAAGTTCCACAGCGGGTAACGAGACGGGAAGAGGTAGACGAGAAGAAGTAGATTGCGCACAGAAAATGATGGAATAATGTCTAGTAATTTCAAACGAGCACGTAGATATCGGGCACGACCATCTGCGTACATACACAGACCTGCGACCAAGTAGTAGGACGCGGAGGAAGAAAATTAACTGTGAGATTTGCATCAGAACGAGTCTGTAAGTCGTTTATGGTGCTGACCTTCAGTCTTGTTCTCCTGGTAGTCTTGCGCGGTGACATCCGCTCGCCGACTTTGCGGCGCTTCTTGGACCCATCGCTCGATGACTGCGCATCGTCACCATCGACAGCGGAATCCTCTTCCACTTCAGAGGTCCCCCGCTTCTTCGGACTCGGCGTCGCGAGAGTGGGCGGCGGTGGCATCGATGGACTGGCGCTGGGATTCGATGCAGAACCAGTGGCGCGCGGGGTCCTTCGGGCGCGCGGGGGGCGGCGAGAGGCTGATGCTTCGGGTTGGGCGAAGGTAAGAGGTGGCGGGAGTTCCTGGCCTCCCTTGCGCGATTTGTCGTCGAGGGTGCCATCGAAGAAGTGCTGGTAAGAAGAAGAGGGCAAGAGTGGGGTGCTGCGTCGATTTCTGGTTCGGAAGATGAGTATTATCGCGAGATGAAATGCGCGTGAGAGACGCACGGAATTCGCTGGCTGAGCCTGAGGGCTCAGAGGCACGATTTGGGGGCGCTCCGAGCAGAAGAGGAGCAGGGCGGCTTGCAAGCTGAGGGGCAGGTCTGCTGCTTGGGTACCCATCCCGGAAGCAAAAGGCCGGAGAACGCTGGATTGAACGTGGAGACACTGCGATGGCATTGTCTGGAGCGGGCCTTGGCGCGAGTGCGAGCTGCCGAGAGCCCGATGCTTCAGGTTGGGAAGAAATGCTGACAACAAGAGATTGTGACACTAAGACAACCTCTGGTTCGGAGATCAGCATCCTGATTCTGAAATTCGGGCGAGAAGACTCACGGGATCGATTGGTCGAGCCAGAGGATTCAAAGGAATCATTGGGTGGCGCCTCGATCTGGAGCGGGGGCTGGACCACGAGTGCACTGTTTGAAGGTGACGCCGCAGATTGGGTTGGGGGCTGAGTGGCGGGGGAGCTGCTCGGCGCAGGGGTCGCAGTATGGATCCCGCTCCGAGGGAAATAAAACGCGGGGGAGCGCTTTAGACCTTGAGGCGCATCGGGAGTCGCGGCTTCGGGCTCAAGGACTGCGAGAAGGAGCGGGTCAGAGTGAGATGATTCTCAGGGGTAAGTGGCCGGCGTACCTTCGACTTTGACCGTGGCGGCCTCATCCTTTCCAAGTACTCCATCGACGGACAAAGTCATCACGGTGGCTGAGACGTCGGTGGATTGGACAACGGCTCCATGATCTGTAGACTGGAGGACATCAGGATACGAAGCTAACGTCGAATGAAGCCGACGTACAGCGATCTTGATTTCGATACATTTGCGGTCCTTGTCGCCCGTTATGATAAACAGAGAGCCGGCTACGAGCGTTTGGAGGAGAACGACGATCCCGTAGCACGATATCGCAAAGTTGCGTTGCCTGGACCATTGCGCCATTGAAGGGAGTTCCGTGGCAGACAGAGTAGGAGCAGACATTTTGGTGGGCAGAGTGGATGTTGGTTGGAGAGGAAGCGTTGAGAGGGTTTCTGATTTTAGAAGGTCGGTCTCCGAAATGTAGAACGAAATTCGCGGAAAATACGCACAGATCTTTATCCGCCTGTTGATCACCCTGATCAGTCTTGAGGACGAAGGTCTGGAGCTCGCTCGGGGTTGCTCTAATTTCCAAAGGAAAGATGTTTAGCCTCAGAAGTATAAAATAAGTGAATACCACATACCTGGCTTGGTTCGTCTGGAGGGACTAAGGGCGTGCCAGGTGGTCTGCGTGGAACGCTGAAGACGTCCAAGGTATGCCGCAGTAGCGGCCAAGGACTCGACCGCCAGATCTTGTCAGCTTCTGGATTTTCATGCTAATAAGGGGGAAGGAGGTGATGAGCCACGCTTCCAGGCGCAAGGGCGTAGCGCTGCACCATAAACCGTCCTGACATAGGCAGCGCGCCTGACCCAATCTCGCAGGCTACAAAAAATGAGGGACAAGTCCCAGCGTGGAGGTTCTTGCAGGCGTTGACTTCTGGCCCGAGCACGAAGTACATTAGCTCCGCGCCTGCTTTCCGGGGCCATGGTGGTGCAATCCCGACTAATCCTGAGCTCGACGATGGGCGCCTGAACTCGGCTGAGGACGAGTAGATGCATGTTCTATGCTTCCTCCAATGAGCTCATTAATGAGCTCGACGAAGGACTACAGATACACCGCGGCCATGGGCGCTAAGAAGAGAGTAGGGTTTCTGCTGGCCCGTTGACGAGGGCCGATTCCAAGCGAAAAGCACAGCCTCACCGGCAAGGTTCAGTAGCCCTAAATCGACCTGATCCGTGCAAATCCACTCCGAGTCCTTCGTTCTACACTAACACTCACTTGATACTGGAGCCCTCTGCTTTCCATCGTGCTCAGTTTTTCCGCCCCTACCTCGCAATTTTGCATTGCGTCCTTACTGATCTGATTTTACACGAACTAGGACCTAGGTGGCAATCTCTCAAAAACCGATGCGCCGTCAGATGCGGCGGGCGGTCAATCATTCACTTGGCACGGGACTTGAAGACAGCGATATGTATCTCATGCTCTGTGCCCGCTCGATGCTTTCGTTCTTGGGGATACAACTCTTTTGAAAGATAATCCAAGGATTTACTCGTTTCCTCTCTATCGATGACTCAAAATCTTCCGGTGGTCTAAATCTCGCAAGGTCTTGTAGGGCTGGCAGCTTATTAGCCTGTTTGCGCTGCAGCCATCAGCGCCATCTGGTGGCTGATTTGCAGTGCGCTGACGTATGGCTCCACCCGCGAAAAATTCCCACAGATGGCTTTTGGAGCCACTGGGAGCTATTTTTGACGGGTGGAGCCACTCGCCTGCGCACTGCAAATCAGCCACTGAGTGGCGCTGATGGCTGCAGCGCAAACTCTCTATTGCATTTACTCTCTCCTTTGGGTTGGCTTCTTTATACTTCTGTTGCAGTTAAAATCTCGACGGTTAAGGTCTTTACTGCGTCGCAGGGCGTACCGCGATACTCATTGATCTACATATCTGCGAGGCGTACTTATCAGGTCAGCGTTAACAGCTGATATATTCAAGGCTAATATTCCCAGTTCAGAGCATCTGAACTCATACTCATGAGCCTTCAGCGCCAATATCGAGTGATCCCTCGCCTTTGAAACTTCCGATGTACTATGTTTTAAATAAGGTTCGACAGGATTTCCCACCACGCCCTAACAAATAAATCTCTCCCTCATATTCAGGAACATTCATTCGACTGGATCTCGTCGCAACGACGACGAGGTGAGGGAAGCCAGGCGGGTAGATGGAGGCAAAACGCCGATATCCAGAGTGTGTTTCCGATTTGCGCATTGTATAGAGCGCTGAATATTATCTCAAGAAGCAGATATGCTTCACTGTTCCAAATATTCACGTCGCATAAATCAAAGATTGCATTGTACCGACATGAGAACGAGCCGAAAAATATGGGTTACTAAAACGGGAAGTCATTTGTGCTCTTAATCGGTTCGCGCCGGAGCGCTCCCCTTAACCCCGGGGCCCGCGGCATGCTATCAGGGTACAATTCTGCAGATGAGGAGGGGATGCGCACTGTGTGAGATCGATGGGACGGGGAACAATTGATGACCAATTATTATGTGCAGCCACAAAAATGGATTATCAGAAAACGAGACCCTGAGTGAAATACGCACCTTCTACCCCTGGCTGAATAGAACGGCATTAATGTCACCCCGAGTTGTACTAGAAAGTCGACGGTTGCTTGAGGCACAGTAAACGAGGGAGGAAGATAAAATCGCTGAAATGGAGTGGGAATTAAAGGGTGAGGGCCAGGCATTGAATTCCTGAAGAAGGGTGACATCCATTGTCAATCCTCCATGTTGAAATGTTGAAAAACACGGTCACGTGCGTGAACGCGATACGAATCCTAACAGTCGCCAAACAGATGACTCAGCCAGTTCATTTTGAACGTTTCCACGGTTCGACTGCAATTGTGAGGCCGGCAACTCCGAATTTCGGAGAAGGCTCTCTTCTTTCAACATTCGTTAATGCCATCACATCCCTGCCTCCTTTGGTTACATTTTTTCCGCCGCTAACGAGCGAGGAACAAGCTGGTATCGTTATAGCGTCTGTTTAGAGAGACTAGAGGAGAATACATTAGGGACAGTCAGAGTAGGCGCTTTAGAAGCGATTAAGGTGCACGCTTCGAATGTGATTCTCGATTTATTAAAGCGTGGGATAATCACCGAAATGCAGAATCACATCTGAATCGCCGAAGCGCCTCCAGAGGCGCTTCAGGCGATTCAAAAGCGATTCAGGACGACGATTCAGACGCGATTAATATCAGGATCAATTGATGAGGCTTGACGCGTGCGAGAATCACATCTGAATCGTGTGTTGAACAGGGACGGTCAGAGCTGACGGCGATTCACGGACGATTCAAGACAAAAATAAATTCGAGAATCCCTTTTGAATCACTCGCCTTAATCGCTTCCGAATCGTCTACTCTGACTGTCCCTATTAGGGGAAGTCAAAGCGGTCAGAGAGGACCGATTCATCATCCGATTCCGAACCCGATTCTGGTCAGAATCGACGGAAAGAATCGGATGAGAATCGACGCAGCTCTGACCGACCCGATTCTGGCCTCGATTCTGTGGTCGCTGCTCGGATCGCTTCTTGGGGATCAGAAGCGATATTTCAAGAATCGGCACCGATTCTGATGAGTTCCTGCTCCGAAGCAGGAACACCGATTCAGACCGATTCTCGATGTCGCCGATTCTCGACCGATTCTCATCCAAAATTGGGCCAAGAATCGACCTCTGAATCGACCTCTGAATCGTGCGTGAATCGGCCTCGTCTGACCGCTTTGACTTCCCCTATTAGAGACAGTGGGAGTAAGGGATTAAGATGTGATTCAGGTGCACGCTTCAGAAGTGATTAAGAAGAATTAAAGCGTGGTATAATCGTCAAAATTGATAATCACATCTGAATCGCTGAAGCGCCTCCAGAAGCGCTTCAGGCGATTGCGAAGCGATTCTGAGCGGCGATTCAGAAGCGATTAAGATCGGGGTAAATTTGATGGGGCTTGAAGCACATCAGAATCACGTTAGAGTCGTTCCTTGAAGGGGACGGTCAGAGCTGACGGCGATTCGAGAACGATTCAGGCCGAAAATAAATTTGAGAATCACTTCTGAATCACCGACCTTAATCACCTCTGAATCGCTTACTCTAACTGTCCCTATTGTAACGTGGACGATTAGATCAGATACATTGCTAGCCTAGGTCTAGCGAATAAAAGCGTACATGGCTCGCGCCTACGCCTTCAAATGAGGACTTACAACTTTGCGGCCAATGATTTGGAAGGCGCGAAGCTCGTCAATAACTTTGTTGACATTCTCCAGTGGTTCAGCATGCACGTGAGCACGGACAGTTCCCTGTCCCACTGGTAAGAATGGGTCCAACGGCATATCGTCTTGGACTTACCTTAGCAAAAAGGTCTAATACGGTCACAAGGGCCTTTCGATCTCCGAATGTGCTCCCAAGGACTGCAGGAAGAAAGTGAGATCCATTTGATACTCACGGTGGATTAAATAAAACTTACTTTGTACGCCAGTCGTAAGTATGTCGAGGGTTGTGAAGACCAGGTTCTCAGCGCTCGCACCAATCTGAAGCCATACATTAGGATATCCACAAAAACACCAGAGTGACAAAGAAAACACACCATGACACATTTCGGGCTGGTGGGGAAACTCACGTCGTTCCCTCTCAAGGCAGCCATGGCGAGGTTGAAAGCTTCAATTTAGATCTGATTAGCAAGCTGTGACCTAGCCGAGACTCAATTCCTCACTTTGATTGTTCGCGACAAAATCAATCGTGGTGTCCACCGTGAATCCAGCGGCCGTCTTGTTGGTAAGTTCAATGAGGTCGAATACCTCCGTGGCACCTAGCTCCACCGCGAGCTTACGAGCAGCAGGCTTGAAATCGCAAACATAGACTGTGTGCAGATGAGTTCCGATCACAACAGACTAAGTTAACCGCACCAATTGCACCAAAATATTTAGCGTATTGGACTGCAAGATGACCAAGGCCACCAGCTCCGAAAATCAATATTTTATCCCCCTTCTTAACCTGCAATAAAATATCAGCCCAGCTTCCTGAGTTATAATTTTAATTGCAGACCTTAGCTGCATTCTCGACGGCATGATAGGCAGTCACCCCTGCGTCGCTGGCGATTGCAGCTACTTCTGGACGAACACCATCGGGCTACCGCAACGAGTAATAAATATCTTGTGGATAAAAGGGATGCTGGACTTACAACGGGGACCAGGGTGTCGGCAGTGGTGATTATATACTCCGCATAAGCACCATCTCTTCCGATTCCGAGAGAGTTAAACAGGGCAGAACCACCGTTCACTCCGTGAACGCAGCTGTCTAGCGCAAGGATGGAATACAGCTTCCCAGTCTGTACCACGTGGGGATCGACTTTAGGTCCCAGTCTGTTTGGAAGTCAGCACACTGTACAGTGACCAGAAACCAGAAACGAACTTGACGGAGATTCCGCAACTTTCGTGGCCCAATATATAGCTTCTTGTATCCAAAGTAACACCGGTCAAGATTGTCACATCGCTATGGCATACTGGGGTGATCATCAGTGGAAGTCATTCAAAGGCAGGAACTTGGCATACCTCCGGCGGCAGCAACCTTGAGCAAAATCTCGTCGTCCTTCAAGTCGTGGACTGGATAATGTCTATCCAGAACGAGCCTCTCATTACCGGGCTCGTACACGGCTGCGAACATGGTCTTGGGTGTCATCTTGGGATTCAAGTAGGAAGTGAAATGCGAGGGAATGAAGAAACAACGACCTGAAGCAGGGGTATTTATACCTCGAGGCCACGCGTCTGAATGGGCAAATCAATAGGGTCGTTCACAGTAGTCCTTTTTCACTCCCTTTTTCCCTCCCTTTTTCTGTTCCTTTTTTCCAGACCAATGCTTTCAGTGCAAATGGTTGATGAAAATAATATTAGGGTTGGATCAGACCTCAAACTGAGTGCCCAAAGTGCTCTCCAATGTCCTAGTAGTAATTAGATCGTTAAGCTCTGCATGAAACACACAGTATTGAGAAAGGAATGAAAAGAGGGGGCCAAAAAGGGCAGAAAAAGGGAGCTTCCGAGGGGGGGTTTCACAGTAGCCCTTTTTTCTTCCCTTTTTGGCTCCCTTTTTGTTGTGTTTTCGCCCCCTTTTGCGTTTGGGTGCCTGATTTTTTCCCTTTTCAGCCCTTTTTACATGTCTAAAGTGAAAAGGGAAAAAAAACCCGGCCGAAAACGGACCAGTCTCAAAAAGTGCAGAAAAAGGGAGAGAAAAAGGGAGCAAAAAAGGGCTACTGTGAACGACCCTAATTACCAGGACTTAACTAGCAGAACGGGCGGAAGGGAGTTCCGGTGGAGGGTCTTCTTCTAATGGGTACAGACTCGAAACCGAATTGAACAGTCCTGGAAATGGAGCCGGATCCAAAAGACCACTAGATCTTCATCAAAATGCAGTTTCACATCGCCTTGGAAGAGAACTAATACACCTCTGGCATCGATATTCTGTGAGCCCGGCGTTCCATTGGCTCATCGCGGAGCTCAGATGGGAATGCAAGTCTCGTGGTCTTTGCAGGAAACGCCAGAGATCGTAGATGAAAGCGTGACTGTTGCGACGGTAGACACAGGAAATCCGGCCCGCAGAAAGCGGCTGCTGATTGGGCCAAGCTTTTTCGGGGCGCTGAGAATTTCGCAAGAGTTCCGGATCCCCGAGGTGTCCTAAAACCAGGTTTCAACCAGGACAACCCCCAGTCATGCCGACATGCCCAGTGATCGGCCATCATTCGGCATCTAAAGCCTGCTTTCCGTTGGCACGGCGGCATACACTGGTGCGACTCACCGTGCGAGGTCTTCAAGTCTCAGGAGGTAATTTTGTGGTGCTATGTGCTCCGCTAGGAATGGAGTTTTTTCCAGAAACCAATTTTGAATTCCTTCAGCTAATTCTAATGATCTGGCGCCCATTTGTACAGTGAGCCGGGCAGATTTAAATTAACTGAATCAGAGCCAGGGATAAAGCAGAGCGGGAGCGAGCGAATATGCGTATTTTCGGCCAGAAGAAAATATTCCGGAGTGGTGCAGGACGTCCGCGGAGCTCCGGAGGGGATACTGTTCAACGGTGACTTCCTCCAGAATATTCCTGTTTCATGTGGCCGCGTCAGTAGATGCATTTGGGGTAGAACGAGGTCCGGGATGAAAACGGCGGCTACGATGAGCTAAATATATATTCGGTGCCATTTCATGTCACAGATTCATGCTCTCTTCCCTACCACCGTCATCCACTCTCGACCCCAGCCCCCCACAAGCCTTCCCTTTGCTTTAGGCGTTCTCCCTCTTGCACCCTACTGTAAATTACCGCGTCGGACGCCTCCTACTACGTGTGTTTGACCCTGGAACGCGGAAAGGCCGTCCGACGTGTTTCACTCTTTTGTTGGTATCCAATCTCTCCACCTCCTGCCGCTTCAAAACACCCGTCGGGCGTCTCACTATGTGTGTCCGACCCTGGAGCGCGGAACAGCCGTCCGACGTCTTGTTTCCCTTTCTTCGCCCCCATATCTCACCCTACTATTCCCCCCTTGCTTCCCCCCTGCCCCTTCCACCTTCTTAAAACGTACCGGACGCGTCTTACTACGTGTGTCCGACCCTGGAACGCGGAACCGCTCCCCCGACGCGTTTTTTCTCCCTTACATTACTCTTCCCGCTCTGCACCTCCACTCGTCCTTATTTTACACACACACGACCTATCGTCGCTTCTTAGTACACACTGGATCCTGAAACACCGCCTGATGTATTTGTGACTAAATAGGTCCCACTCTTGATCTCATCCATAAGGATACTAACTCAGAAAAGGCTCGCGCAGCCAACACTCTGACGCGACTGCCGCATTCCTCACCTCGGGTCCCATTATGCGCTGAAGTAGCTTGAGGCGGTCTTCGAGGTCCCTCGGTTGGATATGGAAGTGGGCGATGTAAAAACAGCCTCATTGTGTTTCGCGCTGCATTGCTGCCAGGTCATATGAACTGCAGGGCGTTTAAATAGGTTACCGCCCGCTATTCCTCAGGCACAACGAGCTCCACATATCCCCAGTCAGACTGCTTTCCCGAACCCAACATGGTCTTGCTGCGCCAGAGAATCCTCTCAATACCGGAACGCTCCCAGATTCCGAAGAGCTCAATAGACGTGGGATTCGGCTGATCTTCGGGTTCATTAAGAGATCCGTCGTGCTACTGTTCAATACGACGCGACCGCCGTTGATTCCATGGATGCAGCTATCAGCTAGAATATAATTTCCATTTCTGAATAGCATCGCCATCGACGTTGGTTCCCAACTTATGATTGTTCAGTACCTTTCTGCTTATAAAATCGTAGTACTCATTTGATGGCTACCCTAAAGCATTATATACCTCCGCGCATCCAGACTGAAGCCACTCCAGCATGGCATACGCCGGGAGCAACTTCGAGGACGATCTCGTTGTCCTCCAATTCATGAATAGGATAGCTCTCGTCGAGGACAAGCTGTTCGTTGCGGGGGACGTACACGGCAGCAAGGATGGAAGTTGGCGTCATATTGGATTTGAGATGTAGTAAATAGGTGTGCGCAGGAAATGTGGAGAGGGAACAGACCCGCCATATTTATACCTCGCGCCCGGAGATGAAAATTCGGACGGAGCACGGGCTTGTCGGCTGTGCGTAGAGGATGCAATGGTCTATTCACGGGAAAGCAGAGGGCAATTGATGCAGTTTCCGGGACATCGGGCTGTATTAGCGGGGAAGGAGCGGGCTTCAACGCAGTGTGCATGATGGGCTGCTTAATTGACGGTCTGTAGTATTCATAGCGGGATACGATGAACTTACCTATATTTATGGAAACAGTCGAGATCTTGCGTAGTGTAGTCGAAAAGAGTAACCCGAATTCCGGCGAGCGAATCTGGAGCCGGCTGTCTCTCATACATAGAGATCCACAATTATGGACAGAGCGCGTTCAGGATGTCAGAACTGAGGGGTCGAGATGGACGCGCAGTTTGGCTGTGCAAGGTTGTTTACGGGCCTCGGGGAGCGGAAGGAGGAATGATGAACGCAACACATAGACGCCGCACTGATCCGTGGAATGCTGTGGCCGGCGCGCAGGTATAGAGGTCCCAGAATCTCAATTTAAAAACGTAACATCGAAGAATAAACCCGGCCTGGGCCCAAGTCCCGGAGTTGAGAGGATGAGTCCGAGTTCTGCTCCAAAAACCGCCATCGTAGGTCCCGACGGCGTCTTCAGGGTGATTAATGGGCCAGATAAATGTTAAAATAGGCGGAAGGGGGGCGAGGAGGGAAGGAGGGAAGGAGGGAAGCATTTCTCTTTCCACAGCTTTCAGAAATTGAACGCGTTACATGGTCGCAAGACGGTTCCCATGACCTAGCCGGCATCCAGAAAGCACAGGAAAAGAAAAAGAGGCTAGAATACACAGTTTGAGGGACGGAGTGACGAGAAATGAGCCTCTGCCGTAGCCATATTTCATGTATGTATGGTCGAATAGATAGCCTGCGAGTCCCCAGTAGATTATAAGGTTGCCACCCACGCTGGCCTGTGTCGCCGGGAGGGAAAAAATCAATCCAGAAATTGTAGAGGAGAGAGAGACAGAGAATTCGTTCATGAAATGCTCGCGGAGGTAGCAGGAGAAGAGGGGGGAAAACGGAGAATCTGAAACGTCTCACGATTGATCAATGAATCATGATGGTGGGAGAGAGTCCCAAAACGGAGTTTGAACTTCCACGTGGTCAACTCGGGCCACCTCGATGACTAATCTTACGCGGTCGCGAAAATGTCCTATATCGATTCAGTCAGGTTTCGAAAGCGGGTCCTTTGATAATAGTACGCGTGATTTTTATTAGTAGGAATCTGAGCACGAACATTTCCGCGGATGTCTGGATTGACTCTGAAGCGCAAAATACGACACAAGATTTTTAGGTGGAGTTGATCACCTGAATCCACCCGCCAACCATCCGTTCTCTACCTGGAAACCGTATGCGCTCTGGGACGTTGTAAATCCCTTCATGCTTCCCCAGGGATTTAGGGCAGGTCCAAGCGCGGGATGCAACGCCGCACCGGCGGCACGCAGCATTGCCGCGTCCCCTTCTGCTTCCTCGCGATTGTACGCCTATAATATACGTTGTCGGTGAATGAATATGTCGTCCTCATCACACCGACGTACCGTGAACAGACTAGGTAGTTTACGCTCTACGAGAAGTTTGAAGGTCGTCGGCCACGTATACCAAGGAACCTGGGCTGCCCCAGAATTGAAGCCAATACAGAGATCGGGTTTCTCGAACTTGCTGCCTTGTTTTTCCACGAACTCGTGGTATGACCTGCAAATACACTGAATGATCCGCAGGAGCAATCTCGTAGCAAGGACCGACTCTGCAGCATATTCGAGGACATATGAACGACCGAGCGCCATGCAATCACTGGAAGATGATCGGTGAAAGAACAATGAAGCGAGACAGAACATACGGGCAGATTTTATAATCAAGCGAGTCGCGCCTAGGTACTGCCGGACCGCACATGATGAGCTATTGGCAGATCAGTTAATTCCTTCATCAATAAGAACTGCTCGCACCTTCAGTGTCTTCACTTCGGGGGTGCGATGCATAATTTCTTCGAAGATATGGCCGCAGCTGACTTCCCTGATGCTGGCGCCGAGGATCTTTTAAATTTAATGTTCAGAAACATCTGGGAAGCCATTTGAGGAGAGAAAAGAATACGGACGTGCACCGTCAGCATTTGTTTCCGGGTCCACCCATCATCATCGTTTAGCTTGCCAAGTCCATATAAAATTGTCATGGCCATGGAGAGAGTATCGGAGGCCGCAGTGATCAAGGACGTGATAGGGAGTGGTGCAGGCATACCGAACGACTTGCGTATCTCACCACCGAACTCGCCTTCCCAAGATACCCCCTCCAGAGATACCCACCCGGGTTTAATGCGTTTGGGGATCCAGACGAGCTGCCTGTGACGATCAAGCCAGGAAGTCATCGTGGACTCGAACATGATCTGTTCGCGGGTGAACTTGTTCATCTGGCATTGAGAAAGGGCGTCACGCAAATCGTCAGATGGTCCATGATGAAGCTTGCGCGCAGCTTCCCAGTGCGCGGGTGAGCAGCAGAAGCTGAGCATGCATTGCGGGCAAGGAGTCAGGCGCTTTATGTCGTCCGCCGTCGTGCCGTTCATCGCAGCCTCCATCCGGATCACCACGTCCGTGCGCGTGCTAAGGGAGAACCATGAGAACACGAGAGACTGAGAGCGGGAGTGGCCAACCAGACTATGCATCGCGGTTCATGTCCAAGCCAGGAATTCGCCGCTACAGTCGGATGTCTTTGAAACGTCAGCGCACGCGGAGAAAAACGAAAGACGGATACCTCTGCAAATAAGTAAGATAGATATCAAGTTGTTGATCTGTCAGTTTGCGTAATTCTCCAAGGTCGGTGATTGGCTGCTTGGGAAGCAAAGATACGAGGGTCGCGGCCGCAAGGGGATTTTTCTCGAGGGAGCTGAGAGCCTTGCACATGGGTTTGTGGGCTTTCCAATCGTACTGGCCAACAGAATCAGAAGGGTGGAGTCTTTTCAATGAAATGCGCACGTTTTGGCACTCTGCGATGAGGTCCATAAGTCTTCAGTTTGCCAAAGGCAAATGCCACTCGAGGCTCGACGCACCTGTACCACAATAGCTGATTCTGCGACATCCGCCGCATCTAGACAACTAAACGTCCTTCTCCTTCCAGCACTTGCGGCAAGCCAATCCCACCATCGCTGGCAAATTTCCCCACTCCATGGTGGTCGGAAGACTGAAGAAGAAAGGCAAAATTTGAACCTGATCGTCAACGTGACTTGATTGAAACCTTGTCCGAACCCGAATCCTTCCGACGTCTGAGAGCCGCGCACCAAATTGGTGTTCTGGTATGCTGCCTTCCTGTTCGGATCCAGTACCTGCATCGTGAGTTTGGATATAGGACATACAATGTGCTTTAATCGTGCCAAAATGATACGCAGGGCGGGTGCCAAACCATATGTTCCGGCCTGCCGACGAACTACGCATTGCGGTTTAGTCGGTGCGGTGTCTTCCCTAAATGACTCCGTCGCGGCTGATAGCTCCCCAAGAAATTTGTGAGAACAAGCTTCGGTAGACACTCTAGGCACACTCCACTGGGCGGGCAACTTATATATACATAGCTCGCAGCACTCGCTTCCCACAACACACTGGTCCGTGCTGACAGCGCGCAAGGATTTCTGGCCGTAGACCTTGACCGGTTCCTCCCCGAGTCGTTTAAGATGACAGACACGGTGTGCACGTGTCTTTCTCTCCTCGACGTCCGTGAAGAGTACGCACAGGCGTGCTGCGTAGCCAACGACACCATCGAGTCGGATACACCGCCGAAGTACCCCCGGCGCACCGTACTTCAGCTACCAGTGGTACGTTAACTTCATACACAAAGCTTCCCGGCGAATCTGGCTTGTTCAACTTCGATCCAGGAGTGGGAGCGCCGGCGCGCGACATGGATACTGGTGTTGCAAGTACGAAACATATTCAGTACAATCAAGGGGGTGTCGGCTTTCGAAAATCGGATATAGGGTCGAAAAGTTTTTTTCGACCCTCCCCCAGACCCCCCCCCCCCAAATAGGGAAGGAGATTCCCACGCCTGGCTCGGTCATTTTCGGCACGCTCTCGGAAGTACCCAGCATTATTGTTCTGTCTACGCCAAGGCATTGCTACTCCTTCTATCGCTACTACGGTCATATTACGGTCATTTAACCATGCCTCCGCCTCTTCACACTACGACCGCAGTTTGGGCACGGCAGAGTGCTGGTGTTGTTAAATTCTTGTCCTCCTTTCTGGAAGGGAGCTCAGTGGTCATTTAGGAATAACCATTGCTGAGATTACCTGCTTCTTTTTGTTCTTCGGCATTGACGGGGGAGAAGGCGGCGTGAAATTTTCTGGGGCGCGTGATACATGCACGTGAGCGTGATCCGCTGTCCGAATTGGGACGAAATCGCCGTAACACAGCACATATGACTTTTGGGCGCCACAAATCGTTAACCCAGCCCTCTATGCTATCCCAATATCATTTGGGAAGTCTTTTGGATCTTTTTGAACCTTGTTCATACTACATGATAAAAGTTTTTTTCAGCCGCCCTCGGGACCCCCCCCCCCCCCTATATCCGAAATTTTAATGCCGACACCCCCTTGAGTACAATCCCGTGGTGTTTGACCAGGATGTATGTTTAGCTCCACATCTCGCTTTTTTCTCCGCTGGGGCTCTTTTAGAGAAAAACGGTCAACATCAGCGCCCAACGCGGACATGCACATAGAAGATCTGTAAAGACCAGTTGTCGAATCCTCCACAACAATGGTACGTCGCCTGCTCTTAGTGGTGTACGGCGCTGATCGATTATTACTCAAAGGCCACCGCGACAACGAGTCTTTCCGCGTTTCCTCCTCAACCAACCCGGGGCATCCCCATGTCCACTGCTGCCCAGCCTAGGCAGCAGGCCGCGTCAGTTCCGACGTCGCACACATCGTCCACGACGTGCCAGGGTGTGGGAGCCAGCGTGGGAGCATCTCCAGTGCACTTCGCGACACCACACCCTGGGCCCCGATGTCGTCTCACTGCCGCGGCCACGGATCCAAACTGCCTTTTCTCGGTGGGTCCGCTCGCTACCCGCTCCTTCTACGCTCGCTGACACACTCCCGAGGCCTCTTCCCCGTCTCAATCCGCCAGGTTCTGCACGGAGTCCTTCCCAATGAAACCCTTGCAGCAAGAACTCCGCGCCAAGGTCCCTCCGCCCACAATGCCGCACTTTTGTCTCTACAGCGGTCTTGCTGCGGGGATCTTACTCTAGCGTTCTCGCTGCAGCCCAGACCTCGCAATCCCATCCCTGCAGCTTTTTCGCTGCAGGGATTTCCCTCCTCCGATGTCCCCGCACGCGCCAACCCCGCTGCGGCCAAGACACCCCAACCACATCCTGCAGCGCTTTCGCTGCAGGGATTGTTCCTCTGCAACATCCCCGCAGCGATCCACCTGCGGTGCTCCTGCCGCGCGCGTTCCTCTCCCGCGAGCTCGCTGCACCGATATCCTAAACCCTTGCGGCTTTTGTCTTCCATCCTCGGTGCGTCCCGCGTTCCCCATCGTTTGACATTACTGATTTTCTCTTTTGTTTACAGGCTGGCGTTGGTGGTGGCGGCGTTGTACCTCACGATGACCGGCGCGCTTGGGCCAGCCATTGCCTCTGCCTTCCCACCACCACCACCACGAACTCCGCGCTGGCTTTCGCCCACGTCACCCATGGGGATGCTCGTTACCCCGTTCCAGCCGACCAGCACCCCGCTGACCCGCGGCGTATGCAGTGTGCACGCACTGCGTACTTGCTGGCGGACGATGGCTCGCTCTAAGATAGAGCACGGCGACACGTCTCGCGATCCATCGAGCCACTCGGGATTCAACAAGCCTCTTCAGGGGGCGCATATGCTCTCCAGTGCCTGTACGAGTCAAGGACCGCGCTGCATCGTGGCAAGGGCAGGGAGCTTAAGAGAAGTAAAGTCGGGCGCCGGAGTGAGGTGCGTTATCATTCTCACTTTTCTATCTTGCGCTCGTATTCATCCTCCATCGTCCTCGCTCTCACCCTCGCCCCCATCTCTACCTTTTTTTCAAGTCCCTTCTACCGCCTGCCCTCTTTTTCCTGGCTCCTCCTACCTTCCCTCGCTGCGGCACTCATCCTCCTTCCTCTCCACCCCTCTCGGACCCCTCTTCTCCCTCCCACTTCCTCCCGTCTTTAAATCTGCCGACTAACGGACCGTGCAGGCCGACTCTCCGGATCGTGCGCGATCAGCGATGTGCAGCTATCCGCGCTCGTCCGTCATGCGTCGCTTGGCTGCAACAGCGGCACGGCGGGAACGTGAAGCCGAGCGCCTCCCAGGTGCACCGGTGCACGAGAGGGCTCGCATGCTACTGCGATGGGCGCTTGTGCAGGGTGGGGCGGAGGTCGAGCGCGCGGCGAGGGCGAGGCTGACGAGGGATGAGGAATGCATAGTGATGTTCTGGCCTTGGCTTGGCCTGAAAGCCATGGCTTTGGCTTGGCTTTGGCCTTGAAAATCCCCGAGCCGAGCCAAGGCCAAGCCAGGCAAAAGCCGTGGCTTTGGCCTAAGCCATGGCTTTCTGGTGGTAATTTGGACGAATTTTGGCTTTGGCCTGACAAAATCCCAGGCCAGGCCAAAGCCAAACCTAGCCGAGGCGAGCCAAAGCCAAGGCCAAGCCAAAAAGCCAGGGCTTTTTGGCCTCAGGCCAAAGCCAGAACATCACTAGCGGACAATGCAGGTGCGCTGTCTTCGTCCTCCGCTCTTCGTTGCTGATGCGTATTTTTTTCCAGTGGCTGTATGGGTCGAAGAGCGTATGGCTGAGGAGAAGTCTGGTAGAGCGGAGGGTGCGTAACTCTTTCCCTTTTCTCTTCTCGTACTCGTACTCCTCGCCTCACTTCCCACCTGCGTTCTTGTCTCGTCCTCCCTCCACTCTGTCCCGCGATCCTCCCCTCTCCCTCGACATTCATTCCATTCCGTCTGCCTCGTTGTCTGCGTCCTCTTCCCTCCCTTCTGAAGTCTCGTGTGCTTCCCCCTTTCCATCCTCCTTCCGGCCTTCCGCCCTCGTTTTCCTTTCCATTCTATGCTCTTTCCTTCACCATTCTTTCTTCAATTTTGAATCCTCCAGCTAATACATCGACCAGCAGGTGTCCATGGTACGCGCGCGCGATGGGCGGTGTCCATTTGTTCGCGAGCACGCGCTCTTCCGCCATGCGGTACTCGGGGGTAAACACACCCAGGAGCAGCGGCAGGCGCATGGGCGCATGGACCGACATTGTATCTTGCGCAGCAGCAGCGACACGACAACACGACGTCGTCCCGCCCAGCGGCAGCAAAGACCGTCCGCTGGGCGGGAGGTGAGCACCGAAGCACGACGTACGCGGACGCGGACACCGGAAACGGACACGGACGCCAGCGCGTACGCCTGCTGCTGCGGCTGCGCTGGCTGAATCGCACCCGGCGTTGGTAGCAGAGTCATACGCACGCGCACAAGGGCGCGCTGCAGGCCCTGGCGCACGCACGCACGCGGGCGTGGCGCTAGGGAATGGAGCACGTCGCGTAGAGCGCGGTGGTGGGACTATGTCCTTGAGGAGGAGGGGAGCATTAACAACAACATTAGCTACGGCAGAATCCCGCAGCGCGTCCTGCGGCGGTACCAGACCATCAACGAGTGTGTTGTCTCTCTATTCGCGTTGTCTCTCTATTCAATTACTCGCGCTAATTACCTCCAAACTCTTCCACAGCAACTTTGTCCTCGACGCGAAGCCTCATCCACAATCACCTCATCCGCGGCCGGACACAGACATCGCCATTTATATGTGGCCATTCCACGACGTCGGGTCATTATATATGCGCGCGGAACGCTAAACAACGCCGCCGCCGCCGCTTTGGGCTGCGTCCTCCTGGTGTTTCGAGCACATGCGCGGAAGTAGGGATCCCCACCGTACAGTATACGGTTACGACCGTAAACTTTACGGCCGTAAATGTGGTCCAACCGGCCTTAACCGTAACCGTAAAGAGCTCTCAGAGGCTCTTACGGTTACGGTGGGTAACCGTATTTACGGCCGTAAATCGGTGAACGAATTCAGCTCAGCCCCGACAGCTCTTAATGGGACAGCTAAGAGAGAAGGTTTAAATACAGGTTGGCTCAGCCATGTTTTGATCCATTGGGAGACACTGTGTGGCCAATTTCGAGGCCAGGTCAGTTGAGCCCAAAATTCAACCGACTATCCATGCGGTGTCCGAGCCCCCTCTTGTTGAGAATCACCTAGTCCGATAGTCTCCATAGTCACTGCCACTTTATCATAGATTCTCCGACAGAGAGAGAGGGCCATTCTGACCTTATCCTCCTTCAAAACCGCAAAGTTTGGGTGCTGAATTTACGGCCGTAAAGTTACCGTATACGGCCGTATTCTTACGGATTTTTACGGTTACGGCCGGTGAAGACCGTAACCGTAAAATGTCGGCCAGAGGGCCTTACGGGACGGATACGGTGACCGTCAGACCGTAACCGTACACCGTAATCACGGTTACAGTGGGGATCCCTACGCGGAAGCCCCAATGTGAAGAGTAGCAGATATTCCGACATCGCCCCTCTCAGCCTACGGGAGGATAAAAACACGAAGATACTCAAGCCTCAACCTAGATCGCGCCTCTGGGTATCATTGGATACCAGAGAGAAAAGCCGAGGTTGTTTTACTGAGTGTAAGTCGTCCAGAAAGAAGTCCCAGTAGATTGTCAGTAGATGACTAAGCATTCCTGCAGGCACTCGAGAAAGGTGCGACATGAAGCCCGCAGTTGAGTGGCGGATCCAGGCGGCCGAACCACTCGAAGCCCTTGTTCTTGTGAGCGTGAAGCGCGCCGTACAGTGACTCGTGACTCTCACTTTTTTATTATCCCTGCCGAATGCACTCCACTTTACTCTTGGACGTCAACGATCAAACACTCCGTCGGCCGCGGACACCCCGCGTCTCCGAATTAGCACCTAATGCTCAGCAATGAAGGTACGTCTCAAGTGTTCTATCTTCAGTAGGAGGCGCCGGGTGCCATCGCCCAAGATCAGGATAGGAAACGGCCCAGACAGCTGGTGAAGATATGTCTTTGTTCACAATATATATACTTTTCACTGCTCAATCCTATTCCACTTTGTGTGCCGAGTAGCTCGAGATTGAGAACGCTGAGAGTTAAGAAAAACATGATAACGTGACAATCGGCGATCACACCTGTTTTGAGACGAATCCTAATACGAGAGCAAACAGATGGTGCGACCAGTTCAATATCGAACGGCTCAAACTGTGGCTGTCAGCCGCCTCTCAGGTATAAATTTGGGAAACTTTCTCCTTTTCCAGGATTCTCTTGTCTTCTCCCACTTTCCCCTTTCCCACTGGCACCGTTCTCGCGCTGGCTCTACCCTCCCTCTGCGATTGCTCTTGCCCTCACTCCCTCTAACACCTCTTCCACTGACTATGGTGAACACCACGTTCGTCGTCTCCTGAACCTACACTCACATCGTTGATTCAGATCCTATATGACACCAAGGTGCGTAGTCTGTTCTCTGTACCGCCGAGCCGCTGACAATTTTATAGATCGCGGCCTCGAGCTCGATGGACCGCCAATTCTCCACGCGGGTCCTGGGATATCACTGGGTATTTCCTCTGCTGCCATTGAGGGTTCTCATGGCTTACCTCGATTCTAGCTTAGGTCATGGTATTCTCGTTGTGCCTCGGAACAACTGTGGGCTCTGCTGCATTGTACGTCAACCACCTCCATGCACCAGGTTCTAGCGCTGAATCCGCCCACAGCGACCGACTTCATTCAGCACGGAATACGGCCTGAGCTACCTACTGGAGATGTACTCTTGTGCACCGGAGGGGCATCGGTTACCAGCATGGGAAAGCGTCCGGCAACAGGGAGAGCCCGCAGCTTGTCGTAGGGCATGACCCCTTGGAGATTCCCCTTTGTCATCAGAGACTGTGGTGCATCTCCCTGTTGTGCCGACTGCAATCACGGAAACCTATTCTCCCTGCTGGGACAATGCCGACCAACGTTCCACTGGATGTACTGTTCATAAAAGGAGGGTCCGTTTCATGTCCGGTCCGCCGACTTCTCTCGATCGATTCGACGCCGTGACAGATTTCGGAGGTCGGGGAGATTTTTTGTGGTGTCGAGGATTATTTGCGAACAATATTTGTGGTTGAAGAGGCCCCGGGAGCGGATAACCTCCTCGTGCTCCCTTTTCGTGGGCCCCGGGATTAAGGGGAGTGTCTTGACGCGACCTGAACTAAACACACGGAATGGTTATGTATTTTACTTGTTTTTCTGAGCTGAATCGAATTTCTGCTCTATTCTGAGCGGTGGAGAACGTCTGGGAGATAAGATGATGATGTGACTGGACGAGTCAGTGCATGGGTGCATGGGACTCGTCGTGTCGGTTTTGTATGGACGGAAACCAGAGATGAGTTTAAAATATATTCTGGATGTCGGGATCTTGTGCGGGCTATTATAGCTAGATTCTGTGCAGTTTTTGCTGGCCCGAAGCCTCGAGCTTGTCTTTCCTTTATATATGATATACGGGATGCCGATATCTATGTGTCTAAACCGCTGGAGGACACAGGTGGCGGTGTCTGATGCTGTGGATGAACAGTATGTGTATATGGGACTGGAATTACATCACGATCAAAGACGACAGACAACATAATTTTGGGAGTAGTTTGAATATGACTTGGCCGGTCGGTATAGTAGATAAATGTATTTGCGTCCTAAATTCCAAAGCCTTCAATGCCGGCGAGAAGGCATGGGTGTAACTTCCTAATGAACGATGAATGAGAGAAGTGTAGTTCTGTCAAGGAGGATCGCACCGACGATTTGATGCCCACTATGGCCCGACACTCTTCAAGCACGGTACATCTAATATGGAACCAGACTGCACAGCATAAACGATATGACCGCGGCGAGAAGATCGATGGCGTACATGTATCATCGAACTCCGTCAAGCTCCGTACAAAATCCACCAAGACCTTTTGCATTGTTGGTGACTTGAAGAGAAGGCGGTATTTTACTCTCTCCGTGTGACTGACTTCTCGAATACTGAGTTCGAATTAAGTGAGCGGTGACTATGCTGTTCAAGTTGGTGCTTTAATCATCCCAACTTTTTTACACTACTCAATCAGTTTTTACACACACTACTCAATCAGTTTACACATACTACTCGGTCACTATACACACTACTCGGTCAGTATATTTTGAACACACACTACATCAGTTTTGAACATACATATATTCACGAAGGCATTGACTATTTCTCCGACAACCCGTCTGCAGACACGTAGCTGTAATGTTCTGTATATCGGCTTGGGCATAGCCGGGGCATGCCCCGAAAAGGGAATCGGTCCTTGATTGGTCGCACAGGATTCCCACGTAGCCACGAAGCTGCCATAACCCTCTTCCTCTCTCTCCTCCCCGACTCCGTAATTCCAGCTAACAACACACCTCTTTCCTTTACCCACCATGTCTGTTATGCTCACGAAGTTTGAATCGAAAAGCAATCGCGTCAAGGGTGCGCGGCTATACATTTCCTCCCATTCATATCTCAATGTCCGACAGGTTCTCGCAATCCACCCTTCCCAGCCTTTGCTTGCCGCTGCTGTTCAGAACGGTAGCATTCAACTCTGGAACTACCGCATGGGGGTTCGGTCGACCGTTTCGAAGAACATGAAGGTCTGCACATTGCATGACCTGCCGGCGTATCGCTCACTGTTGTACAGGTCCTGTCCGCGCCGTTAATTTCCATCGGCGCCCGCATCCACCAAATCAATCACTGTGGTCCCGCGTCGTCGGGCCCAAGGGTACGCTCCTCCGGCGCGGCTCATCGCTCACGGGGAGCTCCTCTGAGGGAAAAGACGGAAAGGACTCCGCCCAGGAGAATCCCGTCGCACGCCTGAAGCTCCTCCTGCTCGCGTCCTTCCTTGGCCTTCACATGCTCAATCTCTCTGCGCCGCTGACGTCGCCGCTTCGCGCGCCCTCAGCGGCGGTTGCGCACACAACCCCGCTCAACCGCTCGCTGCTCGCGCTCCTCACACCCACCCAGGTTCACTCCTCCACATCCGACGACGAGAGCGCGGAGCCGCGCCTCCTGGTATGCTTGAGCCCGCCGCTCATGCTCCGGCCCGCGCGCCCGTTGAGCCGCCGCCGCGTCCTCTCGCTGCACATCAACACCGTGCTCTCTGCGTGGACGCACCTCGTCGGCGACCCCGTGCTCAGCAAGGGCATCGTCGTCGTGCTCGCCATAAGTGTCCTCCCCAATGTGTATCTGATCCGTGGCGTCGGGCGCGCGCGCGGGGGCGTGCGCTTCGAAGACGGGAGAGAGGCGGCGAAGGAGCACTCAGAGGAGGCGCCGGCGGTGAAAGCAGAGCCCAAGTCGGAGCCGGAGACAGCGCAGGGTAGTTGGGCACGGGACATCGCGATCGCGTCGACCTCGGTGCTCGCCGCGCCGGTTGTCCAGCCCATCTCGATCGTGCACGTATAGACGCCGGCACCGAGCGCCGGCGCGGTGCTCACTTTCTCGCTCGAGCATGTGGATCGCCGGCTGCGCACGCGCGGGAGGGGCCAGCGGAGCCGGACGCCTGCACGGCGGATAGTGGCTGTCCCCAGCGACGAGTCGGACAATGATGAGGATGTGGAAGACGAGCTGGAGAGGGAGCCGCGGCCGCTGCCAGAACTTGTTGCGCTACTGGAGAGTGCACCAAAGTCGAGTGGCCCGAGGGAGATGTCCGGCGAGGAGGTGGTGCTGCTCGGGCGAGCGGGGAAGGTTGCAGGGTATGCGTTGGAGAAGGTGAGTTAGGGGCTGCCTTGGTTCGGTGTGATGGTATTGACACTACTTTTTTCCAGGTACTCGCACCGGTGCAGGAACCCGCGGGACTGGAACGAGCGGTGAGAGTACGACGAGCATTAATTTGTGAGGGTTCTACCAAAATTAAGATTTGACTCCAACCTAACCCATTCATTTGACAGCCCGCGCCTCCCACCCTCAGTCCCTCGAAACATCGCTTGTCCCTTTCGAATGGTACGACTTCGCCAAGGTCCTCGGCGCGTGCTGCGAGAACGTCGTTGGGTGTGTCTCACTCAATATACATACATTCTCAGTAAACTGACGCCACCCCCAGCTACATCCCCATCCCTTTCGGCATCACAGGCCCGCTGAACATAGACAGCGTGTCCTTCTACATCCCGGTGGCGACCGCGAGAGGGTCGCTCGTCGCGTCGACGTCGCGCGGGTGCAAGGCGCTTGGACGCGATGACGCACAGGTCCGCGATCGACTTCCCCTCCATCGTCGAGGCCGTGCGCGCCAAGGCGTGGACCGCGAGCCCCGAGGGCCACGGCGCGCTCAAGGCTGCGTTTGAGAGCACGTCGTGCTTCGCGCGTCTCATGGGCTCTAGACTGCCATGGCCGGCCGCGCGCTGTTCGTGCGCTTCGCGACCGCGACGGGCGACGCGATGGGCATGAACATGGGCACGGAAGAGGCGCTCGAGCTCATGCAGCTCGAGTTCCCCGAGATGGTTGTGCTGGCGCTGAGCGGGAACTACTGCATACCGGGGTCCCTCTCTCCTCGGACGATGAAGCTAAACAGGTGGGTTTATCACCTCGTTTCCCGTTGACTACTGCTGATCGTTATATCCTTTTGCGCCGTGCAGAATCCCATCGGGAAGGTATGTTTATACCGCTGTGTCCTGTATCCCAATATATATTAAGGCTACTAAATAAGTAGCCTATGTTCCAGTTTTTGGTTCCCGAAGGACGTGGAAAACGAACATAGGCAACTTGTTTAGTTGCCTACCTTCGCTCTCTCTCCGTTTCCGCTTGCTCAGCCGCCAGAGCGTTCCTGTTTTGCATAATATGTCTGTGTCTCCTTGCTGTCCCCAAGTCGCCACCTTTTTCTCTGCCGGAAGCACCATTATTCTCCCTTTTTTGAGCCTGCCCCTGCTCCACACTCTCGTCCTGGAATTCCCAGCACTTTGGGAGGATGTCTGCAATATCACGAGTCTTCTTACGCACTCCCAATGCACCATCAGAACCTTGCAGGCTCAAGTGTATTCATGGGAAGAGCGAGTATACTCCCTGCTGGGTGATACACCCTCCGTTCTGAAACATCCCTCCATCGCCCCATCCTTGACTTATCTTCTCATCACGTCCCAGGACTTGGATACCTTCTTCATTGTGCTTGATATCCCGTCACGTAATGCCCTCACCACTGCGCATCGACTGCTCCGTTCAGTTGATCGATGCTCCCGAATCAATGATCTGCCCGGTATCTCTCCGGATGAAAACACAGGTGTTTTGGCCGCTCTCATCAGAGTCCACTTCCCGGTTTTGGAGCAGCTAAATCTCGACTGCAGGAAGCTTGGCGCAGAAAATCTTGGGGCACGCACCGTCATCACTGGTGCTACCTCCTTTCTTTTGCGCCGACCGAAAGCCCTACACCAGGAATATGAGTCATGGTGGAACTCTCAAGATGGGGCTGTGTTTTGAACAGCGTTAAGCACTGGCCATTATATTAACATCCTTCCTTTTGAGGTCTCGTGGGGTGTTATACACGGCCGGGCAGATCCATCACACGCCGGGCAGAACCTGTTTTCAAATCCTCTGAGACTTGGATACATATTCATTTAGTTGCTCAATACTTAGCTAAAATTCTATCGCACATTCTTGTAGCGCCTCGAGAAATACTGAAAGCATCCAAAGAATCCACAGGCTTCTCTCGAGCCGGCCACTTTGTGCTCAACCTCTTTCAGCATCTTGCGAGAGTTGCGACAACCATGTTGGTGGTGCAGTGGTACCACAGTCGGCAAAGAAAAGCATGGTCATAAATCGCAACTGAGGTTGTAATAGGCAATGACTAAATGAGGTTGATATTGATGATCAAGAAAGCGGCAAGCGGGCCGGCCTGGCACATCGGCACTCGGCACAGCAACAACAAACAACGGCGGAAACTCTTCTCTCATTGGCCTTGCTCATTGTTCTCCGCGACGACAAGATGCATGTCACAATGACAAGGGCCCCGAGCTCACTGCTCCTGACAGTGCCGGAGGCTCTGATGGCGGCCACGAGAATTTTGGACAGCTTCGCACGCATGTATGTATGTAAATTTCACATAAACACATATGTATGAAAACCAGCTGGACATATATGTGTGTTCAAGTTTTCAAAATCTCGATGTAGTGTGTGTATAAACTGACCGAGTAGTGTGTATAAACTGATTGAGTAGTGTGTGTAAACTGATTGAGTAGTGTGTGTAAAAACTGATTGAGTAGTGTAAAAAAGTTGGGATGATTAAAGCACCAACTTGAACAGCATAGGTGACCTCGCACTGATTCAGACAAAGCCCACGAACAACTGGATGTTTGCCTTCTTGACAACCTCCATCCGTTCATTATATAGTTCAGCCCACGCTTTCAAATTGTCCGCGTTCTTCAAAGTCAAGTCAGCGAGCAGAAGGATTATCAACGCGATGGAACCACTTTGCCTTCATTATGCGGGGAAGGTCTTGCTCAAGTTCCAAGCCAGGATGGAGAAGGATGAGGTGTGAGGCAATGCTCTGAAGTGATTTACAACTTGCCTCTTTCAATTGGACAGTATTGCGCTGGAGAGGAACCTCAAGGGTGGATATTTTACCGTGATCCACAATTCTCGCAGCGAAATATTGATCTTCCGCTCGTCTCACAAGAGAGGCACGATACAACGTTACGAACGGCCCAATCAGATGGAATTCGGCCGCTCACGAGCCTGAATTACCAAGAGTTGAAGAGCCTTCCAAACACGGCATCCATTGGCGGAACTTGGCACGATGCGCATGTTTGAGGGCCTTTGCCGTGTTTCAACTGGGTGGAATCGTTAGCTAATGTGTGCTGCCAATTTGGTTGTAAGTAATAAAACGTCGGAAACCAAGGATTATCTCCGAATTCTTACCGACCCAACCGCTTCAAACAGGATGTCTAAGGAGCTCGAGAGTTCAGATCCCATCCACATGAAAGATCTGGAACGTACACTGCAGATCCACAGGTGAAGGGCGAAGCTCCATGGTAGCGACAATAGGGTCGTTCACAGTTCCCTTTTTTCTCCCCTTTTTCTCTCCCTTTTTTGCTGGATCTTTGATTTGGCTCGGATTTTGCCCGGGATTTTTTCCCTTTTCAACTAAGAGGTGTAAAAAGGGTTGAAAAGGGAAAAAACCAAGTGCCCAGGTGTACCAGGGCCGAAACGGCAGAAAAGAGGGTGCGAAAAAGGGAAGAAAAAGGGCCGGAAAAAGTGAACTGTCAACGCCCTGGTCCGCAGCTTCCTTTTTCTGTCCTTTTTTTCGCTCCTTTTTTGCTGTATGGGAGATTTACATTGCTAGTGTAGCCCGTAACCCCATGAAACACATTATGGGGGCCGGGACGTGACTATCTCTCATGATAACATCTCAAGTTGCTTGGTGTCGATTATATTAGATTGAGAAAAAGGGGGTAGATGGAAAAAGGGAACAAAAAAGGGGAGGAAAAAGGGAACTGTGAACGACCCTAATGTACAGTTGCCATAGATCCGATCGAGAATAAGGTCGTTCACGGTTCCATTTTTCGTCCCATTTTTCATTCCATTTTTCATTCTGTTTTCCAAATACATACATCCGCATCAAACAGGGTGGGAGACAGGCTTTTGTTATGCTATGCATGCTCGCATGAGGCCCCCTGAGATGGATGTACCGCAGGTTAAGCTACACAGGGATGTAAACCTAAGTAAAACGAAAAAAGGAGTGCAAAAATGGAGAGAAAAATGGAGCTTTCGTCGGGGGGTTTCACAATTCACTTTTTCTGGCCATTTTTCTCTTCCCTCTTTTCTGCCGTTTCATGAATTCTGCACATAGACACTTCGTTTCTTCCATTTTCAACTCTTTTTACATCACTGAATTGAAAAGGGAAAAAATTCCGAGCAAAAACCAAGTAAAACCAAAGATCCAGCAAAAAATGGGGAGGAAAATGGGAGAAAAAAGGGAACCGTGAACGACCCTAATGATAAGGATGGGGACTACCGCGAACGAAGAATATATGCACCGCACAGGTACCGATACCAAAATTAATGTTGCATACACAGATTCAGACCAGTTACCAGAAGATAATACAAAGGGAGGGTCGGGAACAGGTGGGGTCATTCGTCTGCGGGAAGTGGTCCAGCACCATGAATTATCCTTCAAAATTCGATGAAAACGACGACAAGACATTTGCAAGCGAAGCAGCTCGATTGGCGAGCAATTTTACATTATCTAGGGAGTGGATTCAGCAACTACACTGCGCGACAAGAAGGAATAAGCCACCTTGAGCATAATTTCCAGGCTCAAGGAGAGATGGACGTATCGGAGACAGAGTCAAGCCCGGGCCGAGGACCGAGTCACCAGTCACCATGTCACAATGTGTGTTCCCTATAGTGCTGCCGCGGCTCGGCTACGGCTGGCTCGGCTCGGCTTTTGATGGCTCTGAAGCCATCAGGTCCTAAGCCGAGCCGAGCCGTTTCAAAACGGCTGGCTTCGGCGGCTTCGGCTAAGCCGCGGCTCGAGGCGTATTTTTCGCAATCGATTTTCTTGCCCTGCCTGTGCAACATTGACAGTTTATGAAGTACATAGGCCTGCTAGAGCACACAATGGGAGCATTTAGGGCACAAGAATGAACGAATCTAAGCATAGAGTCGTGGTCACACCGGTCACACCGCGTCTGATTTTCACCCCTGGGGGTGAAAATCGGACGCAGTCATGCGTGCGCTGTCCCTGACAGGCTCCGGCTTGTCAAATTCATCTTCCCGCTGCTCGGCATCTACCAGCAACACCATCACGTCCTCCCAGTACCCCTCATCGTCTTCATCCGCGAAGAGCAGCGCAAGCAGGTGCGAGCACGTGTACCGCTTCGACGTGAGTGCGCTATTGAGAACGTGCTACAGCAACGACAGCGCGAGCGGATGCCGAAGGGTGGCAGTTCCTCCTCGCACACCCCGGAGAGAGGAGGTGGGGGCGTGCTCGGGCACTGTGGCTCCGGAATCCCGAGCCGTTGAACAGGCTGGAAAGAACAGAGTGGCGCTTTTTGAGGAGGTGGATGCGTGACGGGCCGGCGAGGCTGGTGTATGACCCATTCCACATCATGCGCTTTGACTCAAGGGAGAGGTCCGGCGAGGGTGGAGTGTCGTAGGATAGTGGCGCATACATTTGTACATTTTGGTGAGGTGCGCAAGCTCAAGCAGCGCAGTCAGTGCGGAGAGATGTGGTGGATGTTCTCACATCGCGTCTGCGTGGTGTTAAGAAAGGAATACAGGGGTGGACTGTCAGCGTGTTAGCCGGTGGACTGCTCAGGTGGTCACGACCGCACGCACTTCTCTTTTTCATGCTCGAGTAGTGCGACTGTATCCTGTACGACGAAGCACGTTTGCTGTTATCAGTTCACTTGACACCCCCACAGTCTGTGCACAAATGAGACACAGACACTGTCGAGAAAACGAGCTCACATACGGATGACATGTCCGGTTTCGAGGTACCAACATGGTTGTACCAATATACCGTGGCTCCTCCGAGAGAAACCAGGGTGATAAGGTGAAAGCCCACGGCGAGGAAAGAGGCAGCAATCATGAAGAGCGACGATAGCAGCCAGTAGTCCACAAGCTCGTGGCACGCCAACCGTGAGCTTGCCTGGAAGTTCGGGGGACGCTGACCAGCGGTGGGACTCGGGGAGGGACGGGGCGAGCAGGGACGACAGTACCACGTCGTATTGAAGTCAGAGTGGCAAGGACTGTCAAAGGCTCGAGAATATGGACCGCAGGATCTGGGAGAGTACTAATGTGAGTGCTTGCGTGCAGGGTAGGGCCCAGGAACGCACCTCAAGCATGCTGGGCTGCCTGATACGATGATGCTGGAGCCGTATGGACCGGCACCCTATCCAAGGGATCTCGTACTCCATTGTCTCCTGCTCAGCCTGGGCCAGGGACGGCTGTGCCACGTCAGCGAACACCTTAGACAAATGACAGGAACAATACACACCTTCCATTCGTCGTCTGTCATAACCGAAAATCTCGCGAACCAGTTCGGGGTTCGCACGGATGCGTTGCTGCCAAGTCCAGGCGTGAGGACGAGGTAGTACAGATAAGCAGCGGGTGTGCAGGCGTCCGATATAGGGGGATCTGGCAGCAACGGCCGGACATTGAGGGTTGTGTGCGCGCCGTGAGGTGAGGATGCGGCACAGGTGATGGTGGTCGAGGATGAGAGTCAAAGTTGTTGCTCTGTGTTTTCTGGAGGTGATTCTTGATTTCCGTCGTGTCGGATCGAGGGCGACCATGAGACCATGTAATATATATCGCGGAAGCTGGGCCAAGAGCTAAAAGGAAATATTATATATATATTACTCCAAGTCATCAAGTAGCGACCGAAGAAAATTGCTGAATCCAGTCGCATCCTCTGGTACCAAACCACTCTCAGCCACGAGCAACTCCAACAATCTGAGCTCCGCCTCCCTCGATGTTCCCTTCGTAAAGTCGAGTCCACGCCCCTTTTTGATAGAGAATTTGAGCATTTGAAGGGCCTCCATCATTTCCGGTCCCAGATTGTGCCTGTTGGTGTCGGTCTCGGCGCTGGACGAGAAAACATGTTCACAAGGTACAGCAGACCCCTGTATTGGCAGAATGTCCAGTGTGAATATGAAGATGGAGGGATATCTAAGTTGATTTTCCTGCCCGACATCAGTCAGTGTTTCAAAGCGCCCGAAAGAGAGACAGAAATAAAATGCCTCCCAGTACCGTACAGACCCGAGGTTATATGCACCTTCCATAAGGTATGCCCGCACCTCATCCTCCAGGCTCTGACCTCCGGATGGATGGCCCCCAGGCGTATCCAAACCCAGAACTTGGTCCGCCCAATCATCATGCGCAGGTCGTGCCGGTGTATTGATGAGGTCAGTGTGGTAGTTCCGAAGCTGAAAATTTGTCAGTCCCGACGAAGAAGAGTACGTAGAATCAGAGCACTTACTTCAGCAGTGAACAACTCCCTAGCCCACTGGGTCCGCTCGGGGTGATTAGCTTCAAACCAGCTAAGCTTGACTGCTGGGTTTATGACTGTATATTCAATGAGCAGATATTAAACATGCAAAGGAAAGGAGGTACTCACTCATTGCAAAGATGTATACTGGTACACCTTCCACTCGGTCTCTGTACGCGCCGAGCTTGTCAATCCCCTTCTGGATGATATGCATGATCTCGGGGTGCTTGACTTGCTGCTTTTGCCAGGCCTTGATCATGGCCTCGAACGCGGGAAGCGCGTCTCCGAGGGTGGGTGTCTTCTCTGCGGAGAGTTTTTGTTGAAAGGCGTGTGGTACCTATCACTGCGTTGAGAGATAGTATGATGGGATCATGCCGTAGGGTACTTACAGATAAGATTCTTTTAAACCCTTTGAGCGCTTTCCATTCCTCAGGCCCGAGTTTGTATTTGTGCAGTTCTTGGTGCTGAGGATCTGAGAGAAACTTGTCGATAGCCTACAGAAACTCGAGACTGAATCGGAATAGGACTGATGTGGGCACGCACCTCACGAAGAAGAATGGCACGATCGACCATAAGAAGTGTTGACGACCACCGGGTATCAACGTCTCAGAGGAGTTGAAGGTCTTTCTGTTGCAGAGCCTTGAGTACGTCTGAAAAATAGAGAGTTTGCGCTGCAGCCATCAGCGCCACTCAGTGGCTGATTTGCAGTGCGCAGGCGAGTGGCTCCACCCGTCAAAAATAGCTCCCAGTGGCTCCAAAAGCCATCTGTGGGAATTTTTCGCGGGTGGAGCCATACGTCAGCGCACTGCAAATCAGCCACCAGATGGCGCTGATGGCTGCAGCGCAAACAGGCTAATATTGACGCTGCAGAGATGACGCTCGAATCTGTCAATCATGAGCTGCCCGCAAGAGTGTTAATAGACAGAGGGCCGTACTACTCGAACCGTTGTTCGGATTGTTGCGACGGGATCCCAATCTATGGCATCGAGGAAGTTGGTAGCCGCGGCGACGGGAGGAACAAAGTCTCCAGCCTCGGGTGCAGCGAATTCCATGTTGGTGATTGCTCCGAGGACGGGCTTGCATGCTAGATTCACTATGTGCGGAAAACAGCTAGATTCCCGTCAGATTAGATCCGAATCAATGAAGATCAAACTCACCGAATTCGCCGTTTGAATTTGCAGAATGGTATCCCGCGGCGAATGAGCTCACGCTCTAGGCATGCCATGAAGGTGTCATTGTTTGATGCATTATCAAGAGTGATCCAACCGAGCTGGATGATACTAAGTAATGCCGCCAAGCTGTAATGACGTGGCCCAACGGACCTTGTGAGCAATCCTAATATGATCAATGATATGTAAGAAGGCTGTGGCCAGGTGCTCGCCGTCGTGATGCCCGGGTACACGTAAAAAGCCGATCAAGTCACTGCGAAGAGTGAGCTTGTACTGTGGACGGAACGGTGTGGTGACGAGCTGTGCTTGGAGCCAATGCCCAGTCGCAGCCATGTACAGTTTTTTTTGCATGTCAGTCCACATGTCCATCGTGGTCGAGATCTTGCAGATTGCCCCCTGGAATCTCACGTCAGACGGAGGAAGTACAAGAGAATCTGACATACACCCAACTCGCGCTCAAGAGTATTGAGGTGTTCGTCCCACACCTCAATAATGCGGTTTCGGATTGTCGTTCAATGGGGAATGTCTTGATCTCTCAGTTCGGACCGCAACATGAGAAAAATAGCACGTAGTTGCTTGTTTTTGACGACATTGATTGACTGCATGAATTTAATTTAGATTGTGTCAAACGAGATAAATGCAAACACACCTGGTCATCTCCGACAATGAACTCAACAATTGCGTCGACAAAGGCCTCTTGAGAAAACTGTGTTCGCGGCTCCGGCGGCTCTGGTTTAGATGTGCTGGCTGTTGTGTGTTGCTTGCGTGCGCGGTAGTCATCAACATATTTCTTTGCTTCCTTCGCCTTGATCGGTATTTTTAATTGATCGTATCCCGCCACCCACAAGTCCAGATGATGTTCATATAGATGCTTGCGCAAGACACCGGTACTGGTACTTTTGCTGATTTTTTTTTCCTGATGGCGGGGGTTTGCAGTGTGTGTTTGCCTGTCAATGGTGAGTGAGGTGAAAGAGAATGCGGAGATGTGTAAGACATACCTGCAGATTAAGCACTCTCTAATCTCTTCCCCCTCGAAGAAAGTCCACACGTCTCTGGCTGAGCCTTATCGGCTACCTGCTTGCTGAGGTCGGGGCGCAGGTGCACGATGAGGGCCAGCCCGTGGTGATCCGCGATGCCGACTATGTGATGGAGTGGGTGATTGGTGGTAGCCGGGTGACTGAGACGGCGAAGGAAAGTATTCGCCGGGTTCCTGGTCGTCGTTGAAATGCATGTTTGCATGTCGCCGAGAACCAGACGTGGCCGGAGGCCCATCTTGCCGAGGACCAGGTATAGCGGCAGGGCCATCATCGAAGACATCCTGGGGACGTGGTTGGGCAGCTGGATCACAGCAGAGGGGGTCAACAAAGTAGAAATGAAATGAAACAAGGACGCACCTTCCCCGTTGTTTTCTGCGGGACCAGGCGGAGCCTCATGCATGCCGGGGGCGGGGGGCAGCATTAAGTTCGGCCGATGCTTCAGGCTGGCGCCTCCGGCGCCTGTGCGGGGCAGGTTCCGGCGAAGGTGGTGTCTTGTCCGCACGCGGGGGTGGTCTTTGGGTGTGCGGTTGGCGCTCTGGAGTTTGGGGGACGACTGTTTAATCTGCTTAGATGGTGGTACAAATGGTTTGGATTGTATACCTTCTGGCTGTTGCAGCTCATTTGGGCGTCCACGAGGAGGCATGGAGGCGGTAAGAAAATGGTGGATAAGTTGGGTTGTCCTGAGGATAAAACGAAACCATGATATACACCGAGGAGGATATGGAAGCCCAAACCCCATCGGTGCATTTCAAGGGTCGTCGGTGAGTAGAAAGGTAAAAAACCCTGAAAAATATCTGCTCCGCGTATACATGGATTGCCGCGAAAGATTACCTTTGACCATCAGTCTCGTCGTCACCCGGGCACCCCGAGTGACCCCAAACGAGGTGCATCGACACCACCGTCGCGGTCATTCGTGCCTTGTTCCCTGTGTCGTCCCCATGCGGAGTGAAGAATACGATGGTTGGCACGTTGTGGGCGCAAATAGCCTCGGCGGTCGTTGATAGAGGTGAGCAGTGGCCGAGGGGGAGCAGAGCTGGAGCTCAGTGAATAGTATCATGGCTTTACGGTCTCAGGACGGTGTGGGAGTGGTTAAAGAGGGAGAATGGGAGATGTAAGCTGATCGAAGCCGTGGCTAAGTCGTTAGTGGAGCCGGCTTGAGCCGGAGCCAAGCCAACGGAGCCGCCGTGTGAACGGCTGGCTAGGCTCGGCTTATTTTCGGCTTGGCTCCAACGGCTAGCCGAGCCGAGCCGAGCCGCGGCAGCACTAGTTCCCTACTTGTGCCCGCTGCCCATCGTCAGCCCAAACCGTTGGCGTGTAAGCCACTGCAGGAATAATGCCACAACGGGTGGCTAACGATCCAATCCTTTGTCCCTCATCCACAACCTACCAAGAGATTCTCCCTCCCGACCAATGTCCTCCTCGTCCACCCTTCTACACGTGGCACTGTCAGTTTCTGCTAAGGTCAATACACTTCGCGCCGAGATAGAAGATCGCCAAGAGCGTCTAAAGCTGGAGGAAGAGGCCCTCATCCTAGCGGACAAGGCTTTGGAAGATAGGATCAATGGCCTCAACAAGGAGATCGCCACCGCGAGCGCCACGCTAGCCGGGATCGTCAACGCCAACAGCATCATCAAAATCCAAGTCCAACTCCGCAAAGACAACCTCGACCATGTTTGGACCCGCGCGGAGAGTTCTCTGGGAGTCAAAGCTGCTTGTATGTCATTGAGCATTCAAGTCGTCTTGAAAATGGCTAATCGCTAGTATATTTCAGCGAGCTTGCGCCAATGTATTGAAGGCTCTGAAGGCAAGAAGAAACCCATGCGGACGACTCACCCTCGGAAAGGCCAAACTCATTGTTTCTACTGAAAATAAGACGGCGGTCAAGAAGGTTGGTCTCTGCCCATGAGTACTTGACTATACTCTGACACTCAGTGAACTCATTGTACAGGCGAGCGTTAAGCTGAGTCTGAAAGCTAGAAATCTCAAGAAAGCGGCTTCTCGAGCTTTGGCTTCGTAAATTTGCCGTAAATATTGTAACATCATATGTATATGTAGTGTTTCTCATCGGGAACTCGTTCACGCATCATGAAGTGATCAAGCGCTCAGGCTCGCAAACTTGAAGTTTGGCTTTGTTTTCAAGGTCATGCCGCAGACTTCGACAATAGGTGTGCGTGCCAAGCACGGTTCATTCAATCCATGTGCCGTGTTTGATCAAAATGTGCCGTGGGTAAGAATGTTCAGAAGGGCCGCCCTTTTGTATATACCCGACTGTAACGTCATTGGGACCCATAGTTCGAGTACTAACGAGTACAACGGTGGGCTGCGCACCACGTCCACTGGCATATTCTCACTGAAAACCAAGAGGTGATTGATCTCTGGATCAGCCAATAAGTCCCACGACCCCCCCTCCGTGGGAATGATGGCAAGTTCACATCAGCTACCCTTGGGACGCGTCGCCGCCCTCGGTCTCGCCGCTGCCCTCCTCTCTCATGCTCCAATACCTTGCAATACATGTGCTTACTTGTTACCAATTTATCTGTGTACAGATTCACCCTCACCCGATGAACTTTCGTGATTGGTGGTAACAAAAGTTTCCTATCTCAATCTGCCGCGAGAAGTCCTAACTGTTAAACAATGTGCTAGAATGTATCTAAAGGACAGTGGATGGGCTGAGACGCCGAGGCACTGAGCGAACGAGCCAACAGCGGAGACCGCTGTAAAGCCGTGTAAAGCCGATGATCCGAGCATTCAGATCATATTGAACGATCTAGAGATCAATCACCTCTTGCTGAAAACACGTGTGAAGTTGAGGTACGATACTTTCCGGAGCAAACAAAAAGATGTGGAGAACTGATTTAAATGATACCACAACCCGATATATGTAGTGTGTGTGCCAACGCTATATTATGCGGTGTATCCCGGAGGACCATGGTCCACAGTGAGAGCGTCCACTCGCGCGATCAAGTTGCGCAGAATCCCAGCAGTATTGTTCTCCTCGTCTGATATTTGTGGTGTACTCGGTGCAAGGGGTATGCGTGATGGGAATGTCACACACAGGGTACCCGTGGGAGCGGAATTTTTCCCCAAAAGGAAATCACAAACTGAGTGCTTTTCTGGACGAATTGAGCCTCCCTGCGTCACTTTGAAGAAAAAGATTCCAGAGGTTGGACCCCTACCTACGTAATAATGATCCGATCAATTGCTATATATGGTGCCTGTCACACCTTATATGGTAGATATCACGGACATCAAATATGTGCTCTCACGGGTACCCTGTGTGTGACATTCCCATCGCGCATACCTCTTGACTCGGTGTACCTACGTCGGTCACAGAAGTGGAATGGAACGCAGGATGTGTCCCTCTTTTCGAGTGGTTGGTCCCGGACACGGGGCTGATGTCTGAGGAAAATATGTTCGATGCCGACGACACCCGCAATAGAAAACGCACCGTTTTGTGCCGTATTTTGCTCTGTGCCCATCCAGTGGTTAAAAGGCGCACTTGGGAGAACGATTAACTACCTACCTGTCTCGAAGGGCACAACCACTGGTGAATTCCGTCGCCGTCGCCATCGTGCCCAGATAAGGAGGAGCAAGGCAGCGATTACAACAGCGATGACGGCGCCAACCACCGAGCCTGCGATGGTACCGGCCCTGGCGGGTTTTGAGCGACCGGCGACGGCATTGGATGGGACGGGGCTAGAGGAGGCCACTGTCTCTGAAGGAACCGAGACCGAAACCGCGCTAACGGTCGGCGCAATGGCTTCCCCGAGCGTACTCTGAGTCGAATGGTACATGAATCCAAAGAAATCGAAGAATTGAACTTGCGTTATCGTGACTACTGTGATTTGGATATGGTGCTGGGCGGGCGACAACGAATAATCGCTGTAGTAGATGAAGAAGTTGTGGGAGCTGCTATTTACGAAGCTCCGGGTGGAGGGCGCAAAATCGTCCACCGTTACATTCACCGCCACGCTGCCCGGAAACGAGGCGTCCACCTGCCCCAGGACGACTATCGAGTCCCCTTGCGCAACATGTGAGATGATCTGTGCAGTAAACACATCGGTCGGTCACCGATGAAGTCCAAGCCAACGGAGTCGCCCACAGTCGTGCTCTGCATGCTCTCACAATCCCGCTCGGCATTGTAAAACTTGTTCCACGCCCCGTGGTATGTGATCGCTGTGTTGTTGATATTCATCCACAGTTGCCCGGCAGTCTGGCCCGGGAGTGGGGTGTCCAGGGGTGCATCGACGAGCGCGTAGTCCACGACGAAGTCATTCGTGGTGTTGCTCATCTCCACCGTGTGCATGGTGCTGGCATTGCCAATCTCGTCTGCGCCCAGCCGAAAGATGCTTCGAAAGGTTTCGACGTGAGAGACAGTCCTCGGTGGTGCTCCGTCCAGTGAGAAGTCGAATTTACACGGTGGTATATTGCAAGAAAATTGTCCAAAGACCTCAATAGCGGTGCCTGTGGAGTAATTCGCAATCATTTCCAGAATGGGAGTGGCATGCGGACCAGAGAACGCCACCGAGTACCCGACTTTCTGAGAATTATTTTCTGCAATGTGTATCGTCTGCTCAAATACATTCGTGGTGGTGGTGGATTCGGCCCCCTTCAGCACCGGCTTCGATGTGGCTTGGAGAAGTGCCATGATCCATCGGAAATGCGAAGGAATCACTCTGAGTACTACCCGACGGCAGCGGCACAAGAGGTCTTGAACTGTACGCCGGACGCTGGGGACCAGATGGAAGTCGTGGGGAAGGACGATCCAGAGATCGATCGAAGAAAATTCGAGCCTTTTGACGAAAAATGCAAGTCGTTGAGGTGTTGTTGCATGCCCCACGAACAACGGCTGCCAAAGTTCAGCAGACCGATCTGTCTCCCTCTGGAACGTCCTTGAGACCAGCCGGGATGCTGAGCGAGTCTTGACGAGTGAACGCAGCCTATGGAGGGCGTCTTCGTACGCGTCGACATCGCTAAGGCCCAGGGGGCGGATCGAACTCAGGACTAAACCAATAACTTCGGGGGGAACGGGGAATCTAACGAGGTAAAATGTTGTTATTATGGGCAACGAAGGAAAGCAAGAAACTCTTACCTCTGACTTCTATTTGGCTCTTGCGCGACAACTGTGTCGGCCGCGGCGTGCGCTCCTTGATGGCTCGATGGCGAGGACGCGAGATACCGCTTCGTTCTTTCAGTTCTTTCGACAGCATTTTGACGCCAGTCCATTTCGAAAGACGGTTAGGACGGAAAGTGTGGACCAGAAGGAAGGGGAGGGAGAGAGAAGATCGGGGCCTTACTAGTAGTCAGCCGCAACATACTCAGGGGTGACTTTCGCGGCTGACTACAGTGACCAGGCCGTGTGTACTTCGATTGAGAGATATTTATTGCTTAACTCAAAATTTTCAAATGCGACCTCCACAAGGCAGAGAGCTGTGATTACCTTTTTGAACCTCGACATGTCGATGTTTTCCGTGCCACGATGGCGGCATCTGTGTGGAGTCGAAGTCACGCACTGTCACATGTGAAACCAGTGTTGCACTGCCTTGCTTGCCATATATAATCTGCGTTTTTCCCGCAAGACATGAATGCGCCCCTTTCCAACACAATGCCGCCTTCCTCGACAGTCAACACGCGTATCCACCGGCTCCCCACGGAAACCCTCATCCTCATTTTTCTGTTCCACGCCCATACATCTATCTTTCAGGGGCACACCAAGTTCCGTAACGAGCTCGAAAACCTTGCAAACGTCCGTTTGTTGACATTATCCCAAGTCTGCTCCAGATGGCATACTACCGTTCTTGAGACTCCAACATTTTGGACGAAGATCGATCTCAATTGTGTCTTGTGGCGAACCTCGTCATTTCTCGACAGAACCGTGGCGCTCCTAGCTTCCATCCTGAAGCGTGGCCGCGACCTACCACTGATACTACAAATCACAAGCGACGGAAACATTCCTCTCCATCCCCGCATCTTCCATTTGCTTGTTAGCCACTCGCGTCGGTGGGCATCACTCACCATTTTCTGCGACATCGACGGCATTTGTTTCTCAGGCTTGGAGGGACGACTTCCGATGCTGGAGAAACTGCAGCTCGACCCACTTCGGGTATCCCCTCCGAATCCTTTCAATTACTTGAAAGGCGCGCCTGCCTTGCGGCGGTTGCACGTCACTTCGCCGCTTCTCGATGGCATATCGAGGAATACTCTACAAAACATCGTTGCATGCGGATGCGAAGCGACATGCCTCTCACACATTTCCCGGTCTCTTTCCCTCCTTTCCCAATTGCCAACATCAACCTCCGCCTTCGAGCTTGCATTGGATTACAATAAAGCATCGACAGATCCGAACCAGACAGTCGACCTCCATATTGCGCCGCAGATGTCGACAATATCCTCGTTCACTTTCGTGTTGGGAAATGGCCATCCCCAACACTCGTTCGAGATACTGGCCCAAATTCTCGCCAGCCTGACCCTGCCGGCGCTGCGGGAGATACACTTCGGTTGTGCGCTCTATCCGCGAGGGATTCTAGAATGGCCACATTCGCAATTCGTCGCGCTGTCCGAGCGGTCGGCATTCCCGCACACCCTCAAGATATTGAATGTGGCCCACGTGCGCATGGCCGAGCCTGCGCTCCTGGAGGTCCTGTCTGTGCTCACCTCTTTGGAAGAGCTTCAGATCGCCGACAAAGGGAATGTCGATAGCGAGGGCGCCGATGTGCTCCTCATAACGGATACCCTGCTTCGCGCCATCACATGCGCGGCGCCGGGTCCAGACGCCACCGACACCACATCGCTGATCCCACAGTTGCGTGTCCTCCGCTGTGCATCCCGGCTCCAATTCACGCATAACCTTTTGCTGGAATTCGTGGCCTCTCGACTTGAGCTCGCACCAAACTCCTCACCGTTCCTCCTCGAGGTACGACCGTTAACCGAGGCGGACGGCCGCCTCGACGCGGAGGTACATGAGCGGCTGGAAGCGATGGGGTCCCGAAGGCGACGGTTTGGATATAGCTTTGGAAGCGCAGAATACCCTGCGCTGCCGTGGAGTTCTACTGACTAAAACGTACTTACCAGACTGATGTGCTCGGATAGGGAGAAAGGGGTCCGCAGCGAGGGCGTGCTGCGCGTCGATTTCCTGCCTGAGTGAGGTTGGTGAGCAGATAGACGTGGGGACTGGCGACGTGATATGAGTGGGGCTCGGATTGGGGATATCGTGGGAGGGAGAGGGAGGGGGGTATAAAATTACTCTGCGCACTAATTGCGCTCACGGACGTCTTTTTATTGTGTATGTATGGAACATAATATTTACGACCGGCATGACTCCGCTTTGGTGCTCCCGGATGCTGCACGACTATGTATTTGGAAAGGCTTGCCCCGAATTTTTAGATTTGGACGAGCGGAGGCTTTGATATTGAGAACCCAACCTATTTTCAACCAGTTCACAGTCCTGTGGCTGGAATCTTCAATGCGACAAAGAGATGCAGTTTTCATCATTTCCCCACGCCATTGGTGACAACCACACAGAAAATACTCTTGATCTCAGCTGCCTCCTATGCCAGAGATATTTCGGAGCTTCGATACACACATCTGCCACGTATGGAAAGTGATTCAGAAGCCCATCCTGGACCTGTATTATACCGAGACTCAAGGTTATTTCTTCCTGCGGTTCTGTGGACCTTGATTTCAGCCCTGTACACCCCGTCCTCACCCTGGGGTGATTATTTTCTGACGGGGCACAATTCGGCTGCCACGTGGATTTTTTTCGGTGCCCCGTCACGTTGCACCCCAGAAACAAGGTCTTGCCTGTCCCTTTCCACCCGAACTGCTATTCTAAGCTTGCCTGGTATGATACCCTCTCCTCCTGAAATCTCATCCCGTGCCCCCCAAAATTGAACCCACGTCGCGTGAATCTCTGGCCGGGGCATAAAACCTACTAAAATTGAACCTTCACTCGCGCAGATAAAAAATGCGATCACCGACCGTCCGACAAAATCAGATATACATTCCTGGGGTATGGTACCCGAATCGTCGTTCTGCGGTCTATATTGCGCGTGAAACATATGAGTTTCTCGCGGCGGGGCTGTCACATGACGGCGGCGCCAAGTCCGCCATCAATTAACTATGGTTACCGCTCGTCTCCGCCCGCCCCGCAGCTATCTCGGCATTTCGGTCATCTACCCGCCCGTTCCCGCGGCCGGCCCGCACGCAGCCCCGCCTTGCCCCGCCACTGCCCCATCCCTTGGCCATCCTGCCCCCTCTCCTCCCTACCCTACCCCGTCGGTGCGCCACGCTCCCCCGTTGCTTCCCGGGTTCTCAGATTTTATGCAATCCCCCTCGGAAGGCTTCGGGGTCCACGTAGAAAACAACCCATCTGAACCCGCTACTGTAATCGCGATCTCATTGTGCGTCGCGTTTGGTCTCAGATGTAATTTCGGGACCAGGTCCAAGTTGTCGACGTGTAGTACGGCGCCTCCCTTGCCCTTCCGGCCGCAATTTCTGGACCCTCTCTCGCACTCTCTTGGGCTCCTCACGTTTCATTTCAGCCATGCATATGTGGAACTGTTTTTGGCGTGAGCGCTCCCGGTCCTGGCAACAATCATGATGCTTCTCGGCCTGCGCACGCTGTCATCGCCTCCACCATGACCTCCATCCCCCAAGAACTCATTAACGCCATCGTGGGGGAGGTTGACGATACAAAATCGCTGAAGGCCTGTGCGCTTTCAGCCTCAGACTTTCGGGAGCCGAGCCAGCGCATTCTTCTCCGCTTCCTGCACCTCGACAACGACCCCCCGAATTACGGCGCCGTCTGCACCCTGCTTACCGCATCCCCACATATCGGGCCATATGTTACAACCCTCAGCATAGGGCTCTCTTCGAAACATGCCGCGGCGTCACATGCCGGGGACCTCCAACAACTCCTCGCAACGCTGACGAAGGTGCGCCGATGCATAATCCGGGGACACTACGACTGCCGTTGGGACCGTCTCGCGTCAGTCGCTCCAGTCGTTGGCGATTTCGTCCAGAGGCAGAACTTGACGGAGCTGCATCTTCAATTCCTCGATATTCCCTTACCCGTGCTGGCGTTTCTATTAACCTGTGCGCCGACGTTATCGTTCTACCGGGTTCAAGTTCGCCCAGACTTGGGCGGTGATGAACTCCCGACGCCTTCCCCGGCTCCTTCCACTTCAATCATACGAGATCTGGCGCTGTTCAGGTTGTCAGAAACCATCGGGGATGCCCTCTTGCGCCCAGAATTTGCCTTTTTCACGGAGAACATTCGGACTCTGCGGTACATGCCCAGTGGGGATAGTGACCAAGACCGCTCGTGCAGTCTCATCTCCATCGCGGCTCGGACCATCGAACGTATATCCCTCCAGTGGCACTGTGCGTCAGCTCCAATCGTTCACACCTACGTGCTTCTCATCGTGCAACAGCTTACCACGGTGGTTATGGTTCCCCAGTCTCGCCCCTCACTTCCTTGCGACTCATCGATCTTCACGAAATGCCGTTCTCACCGAGCACAAGCGAATGGCTAGTCTATGGGTTAAATTCTCTCTTCGCGTCCAGTCCACCGACGCTCGAGGAGATACGTTTCGCGTGCAACGTTTACTCCGGGGTGCGCCACTTCCGCCCGGAGATAATGGCGGCGCTCCGCCAAGGCCTGGATAACTGCCCTGCAGCGCCGCGGATCTGCTGGCGCGTGAATGTCAGCGGTGATGAGCGGCAGCGCGAGCAGTTGGATGGCTTCGCAATGTTCATTCGAGCGGGGCTTCCGACGGTCTACGAGGAGGGAAGGCTTTTCGTTCAACCCCCGCCAACTGAAGAAGAGGATGAGGTTTGCGAGTGGGCTATGAGGTAAATCGGGTTTCTTTACGCGTTGAAATTCAGTTGGACTGATTCGTTTGGTCAGAGACTTTATGAAGGGGGAGGTGCAAGAATGAAAACCTGGATTGGTAGTGACCGAACACCTGGATTAGCTATAGCCACATAATCTACGGACCGAGAGGTAAAGGATACGTCCCGCCGGTGCGCTGCGTAGGTCCACTCTGTATTGCGAAGTATCTTGAGGACCTCGTTCGACTCGGGGGCGGGACATGGGTAAGATGTTCGGTGATTTTTTTTAAAAGGCACTAAATCAATCCATTTAATTGGCCTTCAACCTTGATGAAACTTTGAATGGACCTCGCACCATGGGTAAACCAAATCTAGAACAACGAGCAAATGGAATTTGCAGAACCAATACAAGATAAGCCGCTGGGAAGTCGGGGTATGCGCCGGAGCTGAGTAGGGGGTTCGCTAACGCTCCTGGTTGCGCGGGTCGCTCTTGCAATAAGCGCGTTCCGACTCAAGGTTCCACGTCGAGATGGGGACTAGTAAAAGCCCGGAAGTGGCGGGAGGAGAAGGGAACCGGGATACAAGCGGGGACGGAGAGAACGCGGCGGCGGATGAGGGCATGGAGAGCGCGGATACAGCCGGAGAAGACGCGGGGAAGGGCTCAGAGCGCTGGATGGGGTGAAAATCACATTCGAGATCCACGCGGGGGAGATTGGCGATGTGGGGGAGTTCGACGGGGATGTAGAGGAAACTGGCGGCGATCCCGCCGTGTCTGGTTCCGGCGCATGTTCGACTTGACGTTGAATTCCCGCCCGCAGCCTGGGTAATGAACAGTGAGCGTTTGGAACAAGGTCAACACAGTTGAAGGACGCACGTGTCGCGCCGGTGTGGGTGGTGGAATAGATGCGCAGGCTGCTGGGGCGGCTGAAGCGCTCCACGCATGCCTCGCAAATGTGCTTGTCGTTGATACCCTCATCATCACTCGAGGATGCGGACGAAGAGTGCGCTGCGCCACTCGCGAGAAAACGCTAATGACCCAGCACTATCCGGAACCACGTGCCACTTAGCCTCATTTGGGAAGAGCTTGGCAAGAGCTTTGAAGTCCGCATTGTTCTAGAGTCCACAATGCATCGGAGAATATGTGCTCGAGTTCTCTGACCTGAAGTCCGGGTCACCGCCCGCCCTCTTGACAAGAGATGTAACTGGACTTAGATGTAACATCACAAGTATAACATTCTACTTACGCTTGGCATACGCCGCTTCCTCCGCAAATACATAGCTCACCGTATTCTGCCACCGCTCGGTACCTTCCCAAGTTCTGTCCCGACTTCTGTTCTGCCCCTCGTACCTCTTCACGTCCTCGACAACTTGGGCAGCGTCCCGGCCCACATCTCTTCGCATCATACTGTTCCTCCAGATTGAGGACGCAATCCCTTGCGACCGGCGTCAGCTTGGGCTTCAAATATCTCAGCCAGCCGTCGCAGCTCAGAAGCACGTTGACTCAGAAAGACTATGGATTCGTCTCCCCAAGAGAAACATCAGTGTCACAAGTTGTGTTAAGAATAAGTAAGCTAGTGCACCTCTTGCTCGTCCTCGCCTAGCACAGGTCCAGGGATGGAAGGTGGAACTTGGGACTCGGAGACATCCACGTCCAATACCCGCGGGCGCTTCACATTTGGCTCGTTTACCAGTTGCCGCCCACTTGCAGGAGGTGCATTTTTGGCTCGACGTGTCGGACATGATACAGGAAAGAGAGAGTGGCAGTCAAAGAAAGCAATAAATATTTTATCGAAATATTACTAGTTAGGGACGACAATGGGTGCGCTTTGGCCTCGCTTCGTCTGGTGGCCACAATCCGCTCGTTTGGGAACTCACGTGGGCGCGTAAGCCTCACGTGTTTCCGGAATCTGCTGGGTTAACGACGCTCTCTCCACTCGCGAATTGCGCGTACGGAGGCACGCAGGAGTGTCGCTGGCCGCTGGAGAAAAATGCCGCAACGATCCGCCGTCCGGGGTGCTGCACAGTATTTCGAAGGAATACTCGGGTGGCGGAACAGGCGGGGGAAGGCGCGATGGCATGAAACGGTGGCGAGTGGCATTGGCGGGGTGTGGGATGATATACTCGCCGGGAAACATCTCGTGGATGCTTGGGAGTAGGAGGCGAGGATACAGGGTCGAACTGGACGCCATTCGAGCGAACGGAATGCGCAAATGGCACAACGGATAATTCAAAGAAACTCGAGTGGCAGTTTTTGATGCGAGACGAAGCACAACGCCGAGAGAGGCCGAGAGAGCGGTAGGACGAGACCGCGCTATAAAGTTCGTTGGCTGGCTTCAGTCAGTACTTAGCCTCCTTGAATATCCTGGAGCTCGAATGCCGGTGATGAGATCGATGAGACCCCAGCAGGATTAAAAAAAGCAGAAGAGCCAGAGCGAGACAGCGCAGAAATTCCTTAATCGGGCAACTTGATGGGAGCATACGAACAGGAAACTAGGAACCGATTTATTGAACGGTGCAATTACAAAATGTATGTACGAAAGACAAGACAAGTTCAATCCATTTGCTGGATTCAAACGCAGACTCCAAAGTGGAGGGCGCGAGAATTCAGCAAAAAGAAGGAAGGATCCCCCGACGACGCAAGCCAATAGTGCAGCAGCAAGGTCATCGCGTCTCCATGTTGCAAGCAGAGCATGAAGACAAGGGCGGCAAAAATTAGATAACCAAGAATGGAGGCGGTGCCTCCATAATAGTGGTTAAACTATTAAGAACAGATACTACACTTGATCTAAGCCAAAAGGCCAGAGTGGTAAGGTTTCCAAACGTCGAAGCGTTCCTTATATACGTTGGCCATGCTGGTCCGTGCGCAGGCATAGACACGTGGACAGGTGTACCTGATCGATCAGTGGCGGTGTTGTCTTCCTGCTTCTCCCGAAGCTTCTCCGACAATTCCGGTGCGAGTACTGGTTGAACTTGGCTTGCGATGGCTTGCAAGGACTAAATATGCATCTCGAGTCCCTAGGGTTATTTTCGGGGTGCAAGTTTCTTGTCGAAAAGAGTAAATAGTTACAGAAAGATCTCGAGGGAGGCTTCAGTGAGTGGAGGGTAGAGTCGGTTATGCGCAGTATACGAGGTAGAGAGGCAGATGCCGGACACAGCGACAGCTGGCAACTATATTAAGAAGAATCTGAGAAAGTGGCTGATAATCAGGATGGTAAATGAGGACGGGGTTCGCCCTCCCTGTGTACTTATCAGTGTCACCCGCCACAACTATGGACCAACTTCTATTAGAGAAATCTACATCCCTGGATACGAACTTCAAAGTAGATCGACTAGTTCAACACTGGTATTAGGGGGGTTAAAATACACTCACATATGCAAAACATGTGAGGATTCATCATTTACGAGAGCGGTCCTCCAACTCGAGCGCTTCGTTTACAGCGAAGTTGATCCTCGTCGGGTTGGATCCGTTCTGCCGGTCGGGTTGGTGGGCCCACCCTAGCCCAATCCGCGCGTGTATGAGGACAGTGGATATTCCAAAGATTGCGGCCGCGTTCCCTGAGCAGACGACCTGCCCGATGAACCCAACGTGAAATGTGACGAGAATACCGATTGCCGTTATCCTGCGCTCCAATGAGTTCTTGCGCACGGCCAAATAAACTGCAACGTACGTCTGGAGGGCCGATAGAACATCAGCTTCCCGGGGACCGACGGGTAATTATCACCCCGGCCCAACTATATCTATTAGAAGAGTTCACACATCGTTGATATCAACTTAACAGCGGATCTTAACGGCCAATCGATCAGCAGAGTTCAACGCTGGTATCCAGGGTATTACATACAGATCGACTCACATCGGCGAACGTGAGACGAGTATCATTTACGAAGGCGGTCCTCCAACTCGTGCTCCTCGAGCGCCTTGTTTCTAGCAAAGTTGATCCTCGTTGAATTGGATCCAATCTGCCGATCGGGGTCGTGCGCCCATCCCAATCCAATCCGAGCGTGGATGAGGACGGTAGATATTCCGAAAACCGCGGGCGCGATTCCTGCCAATACGGTCTGACCGACGAAACCGACCTGGAAGGTGACCAGAATGCCAATTGACGTCGTCCTACATGCACGGTAGTCAGTTTTTCCGCACGGAGTTAAAGACAAAGAACAGCCGCGACGTACGTCTGGAGCGCTGCACTCTCGACAAGAGTCGCCAGGAGGGACTGCAAAGGGTGAGTCTCCCTCTCAAGTGAGAAAAAAGAAGTAACGTACCGTCAGCTCAACACCCCTTCCAATATGTTCCGATAGCCTATGTAGCCCTCGGCTTATACGCAATATTTTCCACGCTATCATGCCTCATCACTGAATTCAATAAATTGTTCGGGAGAAGATCTGGAGCGCATTACCTGAGCTGTAAGTGCTGATCCTAAAAACGCGTGTTAGAAAGCTAGGGTAAGGAAGCAAGAAATATTCACATAATGGATAAGACGAGGTTGGTAGTTACCCATCCATTTGTCAAGGAGTAGAGAACCTCGATACCATCCCACGTTATAAAGAGGCGTATGATGCTGCTTGCGCATACTGCACGAAGGTTGAATGAAGAGATATGCTGAGTCCAATACATACAACGCACCTATTTGGCCCACAAGGAGTGCGAGAGGAAACACAACGACTTTGCGTCCATGGGAAGAGATCACATAGAGTCGGTGGATCTGTGGTGTGCGTGAGATGGGACAGAATAATCAGCGCGGTTGAGATTACCACCAGTAAATCGGTAACGATTGCACATATCCCAAGTAGGGTGATATCCAGGACCGAGGATGGGGTGGAGAGATCAAGGTAGAACGCCTCCGCCGCCGCTCCACCTCCGAGATGCACGATAGCGAAGAAGATATTGTAGAGGGTGTTCACCCAATGCTAAGGTACCAAGGTCGGTCGAAATACCAAGACAGCAGGGGTCACAAACAGCAGTTATGACAAGGAACTGGGTGATAAGACCGAGCAGCACCCAGCGGGCGGGTCTCCTCCCCGATAAGCCTTCACGGCGGCTGCGGAACAGGTAGATGACTGTCGTGAATAGAACCGCATACACTCCGTAGAGGAGGTTCTCTAGGCAAGTTTCAACGAGAGCCGCAGTGGAAATAGACGATGGCATCGGAGAGGTGGGGGGAAGAGACGTGCACCTGGCGACGACAAACCTATTATGAAAGGTATGAGGAAGTGATAGATGATCAGGATGACGAGCACGGGAAACAATCTCCCACCGCCCACGGATCTGATTCACATTCAGAGAAATAATCAGTCTAATATTAGTCTCCAAATGGAGACTGGCTTCAAGCAAATACATCAGTAAGGACAAGGAGTACATCTTCGACAATAATGACTTTTAACTTGTACATTGAGACACATGTCCGTCCGTCATAGCGGCCGCCATCCCTCTCCCTCGACGTCTACGGGCCACTTTAGTGAGTCGCGCTCCTGGGTAACGGTGTCTCCCCGAACCGGTCGTCGTCGTCCGTTCAGCTCAGGCGAATCCGCGTCCGCATCGGAGTCGTCAAAACGTCCCACACCGACCCACCCCCCGTCCGGGTCGGTATCCTCAGCGTCCGAATCGGAATCGCGCTCCAACTGCCGCGCGACAAGGCCTTCACGCTCCTCGCTCCGCGCGGGCGCACGCGGTCGCACGGGGTCCCCGAACGGCGACTCCGCCAGGCGCAGCGAGCCAATGCTGCTGAGCAGCGCGTGCACGCTTTCTGGGCGTGCGCGGCCTGCGCGTGGGGACGGCGGCGGCGGAGAGGGGCGCAGTGAGTTCGAGCGCGTGAGGCGGGTCTGCGTGATTGGGGACGAAAACGGAGAGTGCACGGAGGAGGTGAGGGAGCGGGGCTTGGGCGGGGGTCGGGGCTTTTCGCGAGCCTCGCGCTCGGGGGACCGATGGAGGCGGGAAGATGAGCCGGATGACGCCGAAGCGCGGGATGATGCGGAGGGCGGCGCGGACTTGCGGTCGGGGTGCATGGGGGGCGGAAGCGCCGTTTCGCGGTCGCGGTAAGCGTCGTCAAATGCCCGCTGGAGGGCCGGAGAGGGGGAGGCAAGGGCGACCTGTTCGAGAGAGCTTACACTCGGAGGAATAGAGTGGGCGGGCCTGCTCCTGCTGCCGTCGGATGAGGATGATGAGGCATAGCCATTTTCGACCGCCGCTGCGGGTCGGGGCGTGATTGAGGTACTGCGGAGGACCTGTAGAACACGCTCCTGCTCGAGACGTGCCTGCCCCTGCTTCATCCATTGGCCAGTTTTAGAGGCTTGCAGACTTTGCTTCATAAGGGTGGAGGTGATGTGCGAGGGCGTGGATGGCTTCTGGGGACTAGATGCGCGCGGCGGGAGAGGGGGATGACGGGGTGGCGGAACAGGAGCAGAGAGTGGAGCCGGTGCCTTCCTTGGAGGGAGTACGGGCGCAGGAGATGACGTGGGGGCGGTCTTGGAGCGCGTGAGTGATGATGTTGACGGTAAGAAGGGATTGTGACGTTGAGGCGAGCGCGGCAGTGTATACTCTGCGGACCCTTCTGAAGAAGGTAATGTCGCCTTCAGGGATGCTGCGACCGCTGCTGCGGGGTAAACTGGCGGTGCCGTAACCGCGGCTGCGGAACCAGGATGGACTGCGCGACAAGTTAGCGTGGAGCTCTCAGCAGGAAATGGCCGATAAACGCACCTTGAACGAACGCAAGCGCTCTATCGACCTCCGTCCCTGACTCCACGTGTAACACGAGGCGGAGGACTGCAAAGAACTCGCCGCCGTGAATCGTGTCTTTCGAAGGGAAAAGAGCCAAGATCTGTATAATCGCGGTGGTCAGACGGACCCCTGGTGCTAAAGCTGTTGTCGCACCCGATCGATAGTCGCCGCCGGGACTCCGGGATAGCGTCCGCGCATCCACGCACGGACTTCGCGAATACTCAGTGTTTGTGCCTCGGGGTCATCGCAGTCCGAGTCAAGAAGAGAGCCCAGGTTTTCAGAGAAGAGTGTGTATTCCGCATCGTTGAGGGCAGATGTATGCAGGCTGAGAGGGCGCATGGAAGGAAGAGAACTTCTGACCGCCACAACAAGGCCATACACGTCCACGCAGCTCTTTTTGGAAGGACACTGCCTTCGGCTGTTACGACGTGATCTTCGGCAATCGGCATGTGATAACGATGCTGCGACTCGGACACAGTTGAGACCAGTCAGCATGGGCCCAATTTCACACGAGGAAGAACAAAAAAGAGGGCAATGGTTCATCAGGAACAAAATATCCGGGAAAGCTTCATTGGGTTCCCAGGAATGTCATGGCGGGCCGATTTCCAGGGATTATGATTCACTAGTTATTTTATGAGTAAGAGAAATACTAGAGAATACACCAAGGACATAACTTGGGAAAAAAGCCACCGAAACAATCTTCAGCACCGTTCCAAGCGATGAAATTCCAGCGGCCAATTTTTGGTCCGGAGACGGCGCTCGTTGGCCCGAGCTTATAAGGATGACCAGATACTTCAGGCGCGACGGCTATCTGGCGCACGATCGGGTCCACAAGAACGAACTTGACACTGACACATACACAAATTATTGAGATGGGTAACTTATAAGGCGGAGCAGAGTCGAGGAATCTTTTCCGACCAAATCAGTATGCGAGAAAAGATAAAATTCCGCGGGGACGTACTAGGCCAGATAATCACCATGCATGACCAAAAAGGATGCAAGTCACCGGGAGAGTGAGGACTTGATTGACTTGGGAGTCGTAATGAATCGCTGAAGGATTATTCAGATCGAAATGACTCACCGAAAGATGATTCAGATCGACGTTAAAATCCGAAGGCTGATTGCGGCGAAGGTAAGGAGGATGGCTGGATCCCGACCAAGTCGATGTGTTTGTGCCTGGGCGCGGCCACCGTTCTGATACCATAGCTAAGACGAGGACGCTCTTTGAGACCTGTAGAATTTGAAGGTTGTGCAAGGGGTCGACGATGAAGAATACTACTTGTTTCGAAAATCGCTCGTCGTTGTTGAGATATAAGAGTTCGATTCTAAAATGCGTTTCCAAAAGCTCCGCATACTGAATCTTGATAGCCGGTAGGTGTGACGGCGGAGGAGTAGGAGGATTGCGGATGAAGAGAAGCAGAGTCCAGAGCCACGACGCAAGGGAGATCTAATGTGAAAGCAGATAACCAACCAGGATCCGAAGATTTTTGCGGAGAATGACGAGGGAGTGAAAATTTCTGGTGGGGGTTCCATTCGCAAAACAGTTCAGGGAGCTGCGAAGGTTCATCATCGCCCAGAGGGTAATTTTACAGCGGGAACAACCCGCTTAGCCATTTCTAGGGATCGTGGAGCCTCTAGAACAGTGTTACGCAGAAATAACGCGGAATTGCCGTACATACACAACCTCAAGATGCAGAGGTGATACAGAAATCCCTGAAGGAGAGAATATTTTGAATGTCCAAGCGTCGGGGAGGGTCGGGGAGGGTGGCGCGGAAGTTGGAACGACCGCGCCGGGGGATGCGGCGAAGCAGCGTGCGGACGCGAGTCAGTCACTGAACCGGTTTGGGAAGTTTTCCAGGATCTAGTCTAAAATTTCGAAGGGCTGAGCATTGCGTCTGTTGAGGGAGGAAGCAAGGAGAATTGTTCGAAGGCTGTGCACAAGCTGAATAAGGTAGCGTTGTGGGTCAGAGGGTCAATGAGGGTCAAGATGTTCCCATCGGCATGCGTATTTTGACAATCCCTGTGCTGGCAAGATCACACCGGAGGATATAGGTGCCGATATGCTAATGGACACGTCAGAAACTCCAAAAACATCGAAAAGAGGGAGCTAACAGGTCCCGCGGTGCAGGGAGGCATCGTTGTATGCCAAAATCTCCTCAAAACTTGCGGAAATTGCAGGTTGATTCCATACAAGCTGTCGGAAAGCTGCCCAGCAAGTTTCAACGAGGTGCGTGTCCTTCTCCCAAGAGCGCTGGCCAAAATGCGAAGGATATTGAGGGATAGTGTCACCGGGCACCGACTCTTGTCCCTTTTCCTAAACTCGATGAATGCTCTTGCGAGTGAGGCATAGCGAATGAAGAGATTTAGGCCGTTGAAGTCAAGTAAAGAAAGCTCCGGGTGGCTCTGAAGCGCGTTGGTGATCTCTTGTCGGCTCATAGGTGGACACAGCGCCAGGAAGCAAAGCGAGGGCGACAACGCGTCGAAAGGAAGGACGCGTCGACTTGGGATCAAGGGTTTGAATGTATCTTATCATATCTTATCGATATCGGCTTATCTTTGATTGACGTCTCTAAAGAGGATTGATCCCAGCGGATCCAATGCTCTCAGCTAAGGACTGACTCAGCCGGCTGCGGCACTCAACGACACGTAACTCTGCCGTTGACAAGCCGGACGATTTTGGCAGAGAGAATAAGTGCTTACGTAAAGAGGCTGACGAAAATGTGAGCCCTATTGTCACTGACAATCTTATCATATCTTATCGATATCGGCTTATCTTTGATTGACGTCTCTAGGATCCAATGCTCTCAGCTAAGGACTGACTCGGCCTGTTTACGAGGACGGCTGCGGCACTCAACGACACGTAACTCTGCCGTTTACAAGCCGGACGATTTTGGCAGAGAGAACAAGTGCTTACGTAAAAAGGCTGACGAAAATGCGATCGTCCGGTGCCCTATAAGAACCTCGCACCGAAAGGTAGCGGGAATGCGCGGTTGAGTCGATGGGTCCCCATTCCACCATTCTGTCTCTTTTCACTAGATCTAGAACCTCCTTCCTCCGCTTTGCCCCCATGTCCACTTACGCGGCCAAGCCCAACATCGTCGTCGTCGGCGGCAGCTATGTGGGCACGTATAGTATGCATCGGGCGGAGTCGCGCATTGACACGCGTGTCAGGCATGAAATTCGTAGATACAATTGCCCCCGAGATTTCCGAAACCCACAACACTGTCCTCGTCGAGGCAAACTCCCACTTTCAGGTCAGTTCGAGACTTTTAGACACAGTTCTCCACTTAACGCAGTTTGTAGCACATATTTGCGTTTCCCCGTATCAGCGTCGTCCCTGGCTTCGCAAACAAGTCATTAGTGCCATACACCAATGCCTTTCATGCGACGCCGCCCGGTTCTACTTCTGTGGTCCAAGGCGCAGCCTCCAAGATTCTCCCCGACAAGGTTGTCTTGCAGAACGGGGACTCGATTCCATACGAGTATCTTGTTATGGCGACCGGCACGGGGTTTCTCCCCTTGCGTTCTCGCACCAAGGCGGAAGCAGTCGCGTTCGGGAAAGCGCTGCAGGAGCGGGTCAAAGAATCGTCCAATATTGTTGTCATCGGTGGAGGCGCATCGGGCGTTCGTATGTGGTCTCAATTGCCTGGAAGCCTCCGTTCCAAATAGTCTCTACAGAGCTGGTCACGGATGCTAAAGAGTTCTATCCGTCCAAAAACATAACTCTCATCCACTCCCGCGACCACCTCATGAATCGCTTCCATCCTGAACTTCACTCAATAGTTATGGAGAAGCTCAAAGCGGCTGGAATAAACGTCATCCTTGGCCAGAGGGTCAAGATGCCGTCGATCGGTTACTTCCCCACTACAGGGCCATCGTATAACGTCGAGCTCGCAGACGGCCGCCTGATCCCTGCTGATATCGCCGTACGCTCGTTTCATCTTGCTCTCTACTGCTGCTGACGGGCCATTGCGACAGATTTCGTGTATCGGGCGCGTTCCTCTCAGCGGACCAATCGAATCTCTTTCCCCCGCTTCGATCGACAAGGCCAAATTTATTCTCGTCAAACCGACGCTCCAGATCGCGGATGAGAGGTATCCCAACATTTTTGCAATCGGAGACGTTGCGGCGACCGGGGGAAACAAAAATGCCCGGTCAGGTTATGCACAGGCGCAAGTCGTCGTGGAAAATATCAAACACATGATTCAAGGTCGCCGTGCCAAAGAAGAATACGCGCCGAGTCCATTCGCCATCCACATGTCCACTGGTTTGGTGCGCTCCATTCGCTTGGCACCTTGTTATCATCCTAACCACAGCATGCAGTGGACGTGGATTGTTTTCATGGATCCCACTTCGCCGGATGCCCAACCTTACGTCGAACACCAGCAAACGGAGCACTTGAAGGGCACCCCGGAGGGCGACATGCGCTTCGAGATGAATTGCGCTCGTCATTGGGCTCTGAGAGCGCCGGGAGTAACAGACTACAACCTTTAATCGGTATTGTATGATACTTGTGTCTACCTGTACACGTCCGCTCGGGCTCAGCCTGCAACTGTACTTTAGCATTTTCCCGATCACGTGATCGCGTAGCGAAACGAAAAAGTTAAACAAATAATATTTTAATACTGAGTATCCCAGTAAAAAACGGGTCTGCTGAGATCTGTTTCGGGCCGTTCTCGAAATTTCTCAACCACTGGTAGCAGATCTCAGCAGCACAAATATTGGGTATGTATAAATAAATTTCAGTTCGAAGAGGATAATTCTAATGAGAAACCCCTGCCATCAGAGAAATCTTCCAAATGTCTAACGGGAAACCCCGCCGAGATTTCCGGCCAATGGCCTGCAACGGTAAGCAGTGTCACCGTATCGGACCTTGAATCTCCTCTTGACCACAATTTCAAGCATTTCCCGCGTCCTCCTGGCGAATCTCTCATCGAGTGAGGTAGCCTGGACACCACACTCATCTCGGCTCGGTCCTTTTCAGAGCCTGTCGGCTCGGGACATGCCCCGTTCATTTTGATGCGCATTTGGTTTGCGCGTCTTTATTAACTGGCCGCTGGTCTGAATAATGTCCAGTAACCATTGCGGATCAATGAGCAAGGATTGTGAGAACGTTACACGCAGAGTCCACATATTTCAAACAGCCAGACTATACAACGACGGACTATCCACACATGTAAAATAAGCGGAACGCTCGTAACATTAACAATTACTTGTGCTTTAGGCCATTGCATGCGCATGGCAGAACGAGTCCGGGACGGGTCTTCATTATACTTTTTTCTCTATGTGGACAAAGATCGGAACAATGATCCGATTAACCGAGCGCATATATGACCGCTACGGCCAACTTTTCCCCATATTTGTGGAGTGCCATTGGATCATAACGGTCTTCAAATGAGGCATCTCGTATACACGCTCTCCCGGTCGATATTCCGTTGTGGAACCATACTGTACCACTTGAATCAATGAATCTGCAGGTGAAGTGATTTTGCCCTCCGTATACTCTAGTATGCCTCTTAGGTTTAGCTTTACCATGACACCTGCAGAGTTGAATCTCAATTGGTCATTGAAACTTAGTCTGTTGTGGTTTATATCAATTAGCACTATGCCAGGTACATCCGTCAATTTTGGGATCATGAACATTTTTGAGCAAACATTATTTAACCTACAGGCCGGATAAACGCCTCGGCCGAGTGCCAGGTTATCTCTAATCCAGTCTTGAAGTGGAACAGGAACTGGATAATCTCGTCTCCCACTTAAACCCGCTGATAAAGAAGCTTTGAAGAGCGAGTATTCGAGAGGACCCGCAAATCTGCATGTCAAACATGACCTTAACCGTACAACTTCCTGGCAGCAACGCTCCTGCTAATTTATGTATAGATGTAGAACTTGGGCCGTAAGGAAAATGACCAGGATTTATGCTGTGCATCTGACTTCTTAAACCGTCTCTAACTTGTCCCAGCGAAGAACCTGCTCGATGTACCATTGAATTCAAGTTTAGTGCATATTTTTCCACCAAGGGACTCAAGTCACTGAACCTGTCAGTCCACACCAAGTTATCTTCAGCTCATAAGTTGTTCAATATAGTGAATGTTGCATCGTACGCACAGCTGTAGTTTCTGGTATCCCAGATCCATCCTACCGGCATTGGACCCGGCACAATGTTTGCAAGGGACCAAGGAACCTGGCAACTGTACTTGGCCCAGATGTGGGTGCATCAAACTTGACATCCGATCTAGAATGTTTAGCCTTTTTTTGGTCCTCATCTGCATCGGCTCTCACAGCTGCATTCTTACACTTATTATTTTTTGGTATAGATGGTTTCCACTCACTGTAAGTCACCCTGGGCCCCACCCAAAAAATTGGAGGATGGAAGTGCGCTAGATCTCGGTGGTTAGATTTCTGTGGCACTCCGCGGCAGGATACCCTCGTAATCTCATCCAGAATTTTCAGCTCCCTCAACTCTTGTCGAAGATACCCCGAAATGTCACTAGCAATCTTTGCCACATTCAAACCTTGCACTATCACAGTTCCGTCTGCTATAAAATCGCGAGACAAAGCCATGGGCGTGATTTGTCTTAAGTGTAATCAGTCGTCTCAAAATTAATTAATGCCATGATCTGCTCTCCCAATACAGAAAGAAGAGTGTTGTCATCGAGAAGCACTGTGATATAAGAAACGGTCCGCACTAAAGGGACTACGTTAATCGGTAAGCCTTCAGCTTGAATATCCCGTGGTGGATTAGTCAATTTCACAAAGAGGGTGTCCAGTATCTGCTGGCCTATGGGACCTATGCTTTCATTCCATCCGACCACAGCCCTTCTCATTAGTTTTTTTGCTCTCGCTAAGCTTTCACTCAATGGCAACCCCGCAGCCTCAGACTCATCTCCTCCTCAGGCCCCGGGCACCCCGAGGTGTCGTGCTCGTGAAAGCGCGACCCGTCTGCACGGCACTAGCCCCGCTGAGCTCACCTATGCCGAAATCTCTGTGATGCTCGTCACAGCGCTCGCGCTGACCAATGGACCTTATACCGGAGCTGTGGCAACTGTACCTCATCAGCCAAATCTTTCGCGGCTTTGACAGCATTTTCCTGGCGGCAACAGGCTGTGAAAGAGTTTGATCCTTCAAGGACTGGCCGTCTAGGGAGCAAGATTTTTTTTTGTGATCCTTGTTAGCCCTTTGAAGGCGCCCGAACGGGACCAGGTATGTGAAACACAATTAAAATACCACATTCTTGAGGGCTAAAGCAGGGAAACAGGTGGACCAGGCGTGGGAAACGGGGATTAATGCCACTTTAATCACCTAGTCTATCTCTCACCTGAAATGGCCTGCTCCGACAGCTTCATCCGCCTTTGGAAAGATTTGAAATTCTGCACTCGGATTACATCCCTCTTCGTTGACGGAGCAAATTGCATTTTTATGAATGGGGTGACGAGTTCCGACCCGAGTACAAGAAGCTGGAAATTTTGCGCAGCTACACAGGCCAGGAGGTCCCAATTTTTGCCTGTACTGGAGCACTATGGCCTGAGTTAAAGGTTTAATCATGAGCGCAATTGGTTCGCGTTGCGCAGAGGATTTGCATCGTTCCAGCCACATGGAGAAGATGTGGGCAGGTGGAAATCGAGCATCGTAATTGACTCGCTGTGAGTCGGTGTGTATTCCAGGAATCGTGCTGCGCGATCTTTTACAGGCTTGATCTCGGTGGTGACAGTGAATGACAGGAGATGGCGGACAGAGTCACAGAGACACAGAGAAAGAGCACCAGTGACAAGATTAGATGGAGTTTGATGTTCAGAGATTCCTTTGAGCCGTCACCAAGCTTGTCCTCCCAGTAAGCCGCGTTGAACCGGAGTGAATCCATGGTGGATGAGACGCGCAAGGTGATCGATCGCGTCGGGTCACATGTGTCGCAGCGCGTGACTCTAATTGATGGACTGGCGACAATTTTTCTAACACGTCGGAAAGGCGTACCGGAAATTCTGAAGAGGTAGAAGCTCACAATTTTACTAGTTCCTTCGATAGAGCACATAAAAGCCGGAGAAAATATCCCTCAAATTCTTGAATTGGCTGTGATCGGGATATCAGGAGTGCACCGAAGATATTGTTGCAGTAGACCAGATTGGCCTCAGAAAATACCGGGTCAAGATAACATCATTTTCAGACATATAATAAACTACTTTGTCTCTTAAGGTTGAGAAGAGGAGAACGAATGGAGTCGCACAATTACTTCAAAGGTCCTCACTGTTTTGATTACTTTCAAGTCCCGAGATTGGCCGGCTCGCCGGTCCGGAGACAGGCTTGCAAGGAGCGTCGGTCCGAAGAGACCCTAAATAGATAAACATAAGCAAATACGTCGACCAGAAAGTTGACGACCGCTGTCTTCCAATTTCAGATGTGTCGGGCTGTCTAGGAGAATATAGAGAAGAATAGAGGATCTAAATCCAAATAACTGGACTAGAGAACTGAAGTCAAAAGCAGACAGAACAGGAAAGATGTACGACGGTCATATTCACCGACAAATCGAAGAAAAAATTACCATTTAAGGAGACCAAACTCCCACATGTCTTAAACGTCATCGATCGAAAAACGAAGAAGTAGGCGGATAATGGAGAGTAAAAACGAGTCTAAAATGAAACATTTTAGGACTCGTAATATCATCACTATCATAGACTTTCTTTCGCACATGCTTTCCGCCGGTTGGGCACATGGACGGTCTTTTCTGCTCCACTCCGACGAGTACTTGGGATAGTTGGATGTACGAATGCGAAGCCAATAAGCAATAGGACCGATTCGGAGCTCTGTCAATGAGGTACCAATACTTGCTTGTGCTATCCCGAGCCTAAGTAGACCGGCAAGTGTGTTTACATGCTAAGGGTCTTTGATAGGTTATTTCGAGGAATTGACACTTTAGGCCGTCCCAAAGGCTTGAAGCAACGCGAACATGGGAACCAAGTCGGATTAAGGCGGCCGATGAACACGTGGATGATTCAAACTCCGTTTTCGGACTCTCTCCGCACCATGATCATCCCCACGCCGAGAAGTTTCAGATCTTCCGCAGGAGACTCTTTTCTTCCTCCCACCTTCGCAATGCGCCTCCGCGACGATATTTATTGTTATGTCATCTCAAAAAAAAAAATTGTGGCACAAGGGCTCGTGTGGGTGGCAATCCGACAATCTATGGGCAATTCACTGGCACCACCCACTCAATAATAACGATGTCTACTCAAAGCCACGGGCGAAGCTTCTTTCTCGTCAGCCTGTCCCTCAAACTTCATATTGCCGCTCTTTTCTTTTCTCCGCTTTTCTGGATGCCCGCTAGGTCATGGCAACTCTCCCAGTGTGAACGTTTAAAATCTCTGAAACACCAAATCCTGCGGTATTCCCTTACATCGAGGATAAGCTGGTTCTTCTCCTTGTGTGTATATCGGCTATCGATAATCTTGACGGCGCTGCTGAGACCCGCGACCGGAGCAGACAGCTATGCAAATCAACGGGAACCTGGTTATGCCCTCACAATGGCATGGACATTCCTATTATATTCTGTTTTAAATTCCGGCCCCTCACCTGCGCTCCAGCTCACATGCCGGCTACATCAATAATTCTTTTATTACAGGCGGTCTGTTTGAAGCATCGATAAGTACGGCGTCCATGAGATTTCATCCATTATTTGATTTTCGGTTCGCAGTGGTCAGAACCGAGCTTTGTACTAAATGTGGGGACCTCGCCTCCCTCTCGACGCCATCCGGTTTAACCAAATTTCGGATCCAGCGACTTCAAACCGACTCCGCTATTCATTCTATGCTCAAATCTCGTGCGGCCGAAAATGACGCGCTCTCTTGAGTATCTGTGGCTTTGAAGGCTTTCCCTTGGGCCGCGATCTTTTATGCTGTACCAAGTCAAGACTTGTGGACTCGATAATTCTGGAGTACAACGTCAAGGTCTTCCGCGTCATAGCCCCGACTCGGCCTCCGACAATCTCCTTTGTGGCGCAGACAACGAGGGCAAATGTTAGGATTATATAGGCGCTATCTAGGATTGGAGACGCTCTCTGATAACTGCCGCAGGATCCTGAACAGGTGATGCGCATCCTACGAACAATGGAATCCGGGCAAGGGATGCGGAAGAACTTAAGTGCATGTCGAGAATTCAGGCTGCGTTCCAAACTGACACACGATACCTGAGCGTTGGGAGCACGTTCATTCTGCCGCCAACACGATATCTATCGGAACATCGTGAAGCTAGAGCGGACCTCAAAAGATAATGGAAATCCTTGTAGGCGCGAACTTGACGTGCGCGTAGAGCATTTTGATCTGAAACACTTGACGAGCTGATGACCATCCATTTGCCTCGGCGAATGCATTTAATTCACCATCTTGAAGGCCATGGTCAAGAAAGCGAATTGGACATTCCCAGCTGTGTTTCAGATACCAGGAGGATCGGCCACTCGCCTATGATGATCAGCAAAAAGAATAGTGCATTGCAGTAGCGTAGGCTAGGACATGAATGCGAGTTCTCCGGTGCTTCTTCTGGTCTTAGTGTACTCTCGGCTGCAAATGTAGATCCTAGACATCTCATCGGCATGGGGACATCTAGGCTCGATTCCAGCCTGTCGAATCGAAAGTAAACTGTCGACAGACAGGCTGGTCGATCTCGGAGAAATTAAAAGTGTTAAGCGAGTTACCATATAAGGTTAATCCGGACCGGTCGATCCGTGCGTGCAAACAGTGTGTAAACAACGTGCTCACTTCTCTTCCCTCGCGAAACACACTCTTGAATGCATTGTAACACCATCCAAAGTTGTGAAATAAGACTCTTGATGCATATTGTCCTTTTGCTGGCTAACACCAGCCCACCAAACCGCGCGGATCGAGAGGTCAAAAATAGCCTTATATGGTAACCCGCTTAACACATCAAATTTGCCCGAGATCGACCGGTCTGTCTATCGACAGATTTTCTTCATAGACAGACCGCCTCCGGTCTAGGGGACATCGCGCGTCACCTAGAGAGAAGTTAGAATCAGATATAATCCAGTGGCAGTAGGCCGAAGCCTGGAAGCTCGGTGGAGAAAGGAAGATTGGGAAAGGTCGGCCCACATTTCAGTAAAATTTCTAGCTGGGATGAGGCAAGAATTCGCCATACATTGGAGCTACCAAAAAACGATGCCGCATGATAATTACATGCTGGAGCCAATCTCGCTCGCGGCTGGGATTCGGTCCTCCTCCCCGCCTCCTCCCCTAATCTTGGCCTTCTTGTTGAGTGCCGCGCGCGCTGTCGGCGCCCCCGAGTCCTCTCCCTTGCCCACTGCATCTTCGTGGCTGATATAATCGCGGATACCGGTGCCTCTCACCCCCTTCATATTGGCGGGTAGGGCGGGTTTGATTTTGACTGCCGACGGGCGAGATTTAAGGAACTTCTCGTAAGCATCTTCGCCTAGGAGGGCTTTGAGTTGGTGGAGGAGAGCTTGAAGTATTTCTGCGTTCTCATCGAGATCCTCGGTTGCTCGTATTTCCTCGTCTGCTGTAGCTGCGAGAGTTTTTGTACTGACATCCCTCTCCTTCTTGGCGTCGTTTCTCCGTTCCTCGAGGATATCATGATAGGTGGCGCGCGCCGCGATCAACTGGTTGTCGGACGCGAGGATGTGTTCTGTGGTGTCGTCCGCCGTGCACAGCTTTAGCGTTTTCGTCGTGGGGCGGGACCTGCTGCTGGCGAGGCTGGTGATCGTCGTCTGAGCACGATGCATTTGAGAACTAGTGGTGGTGGTGGTTGGGAGAGATTTGTTTATCTCAATTTGCCACCATCGCGCTCAGTGATTCCAAAGTTCGCTACGTAGTCATATGGTAATCGACTGACATTAATACATTCGCCAACGGCACGCGAGACCTATCGCCTAATGTTACTTCTTAAAGGTCTTCCCAGAGGGCTTGCGCGCCATCAAAGCTGGAATGATGCTGTTAGCGTCAGATACTCCATGGTATTGACCAGATCAACCTCGCTTTCCGTCCGACTTAGAAACTGTTGAAATAAAGGTAACCACGGCCTTTACTCGGGATTAGCAGAAGACCCTCGCAAACGCGCAGGGGATTCATTCGCAAACTACACGGTAGTTATACTAAAATCTGCCTGGAACTACTTAAACTAAAGGTAGGTGAATCAAACCAACTGGGGAGTATTTTACCAAAATGAGAGAACAACACAGAACAAGGTAAATGAAGAGGATAGATTAAGGCACAGTACCTGTTGCCTTAATACGCCAGTCAACGGCGCAACACGGCATCGGAGATAGCGAGTGATGGACTCGGAATTCCAACAGAAACTTCCGACCTCTTCACCTTTTTAGGAGCTTTTTGAACGTCTGGAACTGAGCGAGGATTGTCAGGAGGGGGAGGGCGGAGAAGATGTAGCCGTACCATTTTCGGTGTCCACTGAATGTTTGCGCTTTGGCGCAACTGGAGGAGCGATTAGAGGAGCGGGTTTGGTGGGTGGTTCGAGCGCATCTGAATCAAGTGTAATTTAATATCATGCAACACCACGCGGCTCACTCTTCAAGGCCCTAATCTAAGACTCTTGCTCGGCGATGCGGAGTCGGTGCTGAGCGAGGCGAGCTTCAGCTTGGAGCTTGGAAGCTATGTTTTGTTCTGTTTCGGCCTTGAGCGCGCTAATCTCTTGCACTAAGCTGGCGATGGGAACGCTGGTGGCCATTGCGTGATTGTTTGTGGTGGTCGAATTCGCCAACTCGAAAGCTGTTCCCACGTTCCCAAAAAGGTCACGGTATTGTCAAAAGTAGAAACACGAATGTCAGCCGTGAAAACGATCGAGGAATGGATGTCAGCCACCCAAGACATTCACCACCGTCTCCTCCTCTCTCACTTCCACCTCCCACTCCCCACTTCCCCCGTCCGGAGTGAGGTGTAAACCAGACGATGGCGTATCGCGCGCAGGTCCCACAGGTGCGTGGTCTATTGCCTGTCCCCCTGGCTTGATATAATCCAGGTGTTCACGCGACGCAGCCACTGACAGTTATCTTTGTTCGGCTGAGGTAATGATCTATCGAGCTCAGTGATCTTATGCTGATGGAATACAAAGCTCGACTTCACTCACTCGCTTTGACCCGTCACCAGAAACACACGACGTCGGAGGCTGGCTTCATTGGCTACCAACCTCGAGAATATCTGGCGGATGGTGCGCACATAGCCTTCCATACCTTCGGTTACCATTGGGCGAGGGACTATGTGTTCTGGGGCATTAGCCGTGCAAAGAGCCACCCGTTGCGGGCGATAAGCACCTCGTCGTAATGACCTGGTTCCTCTTGGCTAGCGCGCAGGGCAACATTGCGTGACGGATCACCTGTTGCAGGTGGAGAGGACTCGCCGTAAATGACGAGTTTTCAATGCTCCGCGTTGGAACAGTACGAGGTACCGGACCGTCGGTGTCGTGCCAGTATGGTGGGCGGGACGGATGTAGAGGGCCGGGGAGTTTCGGTGGTGTTGAGGGTTTTTTGTGCGCTTGCTATTCTGTGGTCGAAGAGGTCCCAGGGAGGGTGCTTGCATCCTGTGCTTCCCTTGTCGCGGGCCTTGGGCTTAAGGCAAGTGTTTCGACGCGAGCCGACCAAAAGCACGAATGGTATCTCTCATTATCTGTACTTGTTCGTCGCCTTGGCTGTATTCATCTCTACGAACAACATCGAAAACTCTGGGCACAACAATAATCAGTTTAAGAAATAAATACGGGAGAGGCAAATATATCCCACAAGATATAACTCGCCTCCACTACCAGCAGCTCGAAATTGCCATTCTCGTTCGTGAACCCCTCCTCATGGTGGCGGTTCTCCGATCTTCAAATGCGGATAAGGTGCAGAATTTGAAAAACATTCACAGCGAAACACAGGACATATGAAATGGGTAAATATTCGGGAGAAGATAAAGAAGGATGCGGAGCTCGCCTTGATCAGCCAATGCCCCACCGTCGGCATCCCGCCGCATGCACACCAAGCCCTGGTGAGGCTCGAGAAGAATCACAGCGCAAGGGCAGGCCCGCTCACCGTGGGTCCAGCGGGGGCGACAATCGAGCAACGCACACATAGATGCGAGACGGTGGCGGGAGCGACGGCCGCCTCCCATCCGCGCGCGGGCGTAGACGTTCCGGAAAGGGTCCCGGTGTATGCTTGGGGACACGGCGGGAACGAATGCCCTTGGGGCCGCTGAGGCCAGCGTCGCCACTGGACCCTGGTATCACCGATTAGTCCAGATCCCCCTGCCGGAGCAATGAATCAGTACGCCGCAACATAGCAGTGCAGCTACGTACCGGGACCTTCCATTCAGACGAAACATTTATTCACTGCTATTGCCGGGCCTCTCGGCTCTCCCAGTGCGGATCACGAGATCCAGCACAGAGGAATCGAAAAGACAAAGCTGGCGCTGTCCGTGCTGTACGACACACAGATCGTCGAGCGGTACGAGTTGCGCTACTTCGTAGCGTGACGGAGTGGCCTGCTCTTGATCGAGCGTCTCCCGCGCGACACGGGAGAACGCGGAGAGATGGTGTCCGGGCATCCACATTTGTATTTGCAATCGAGTTAGGTCTGGCGAGACTCAAGGGAGCTTTAACGGATACAGAGGACTGATGGGAACGTCATTGTGTTTCCATAAGACAAAGCCATAATTACTTTTTCATCTCATCTGCTGGTGGTCCGACGTCTTCTCCTCCTAAAAGCGCGCGTGGCCGCACATTGTCGTACGCCGAACCCGCCGGGCGCGTCGAGCCATAGCGCATCGCAGGTCTCGCTAGGACTTGTCCGCTTTTGGAATTGGCGAGGGTAGCGGTTCTTCTGGAAAGCCACCGTCGCTCAACATAACCCCGCTCAGCAGCTGCCAGAACAGCAAGACTCGTGATGAGAAACCGACGGCGTACCTGCATTCTGCGGGGAGCCCCACCGCGACGTCCTTCGCCTCCTTAATGTTGACGAAGTCATCCTGTCATTTTCGAGTGTCGACGACGAGGTGTGCGACGAGGTCACCAGAGCGCGGATCGGTCGTCTTGGGCGTCGCGTGAGCCGGGTGGGCGCGAAAACTGTGAGTGGTGAGGGGTCGTTCGCGACGATCCTAAGGCTGATAAGGTTGTCCGCGTCACCGCACATTATGGGACGTAGACGTACCTGCCGAGAATCAGTCGTGACGGGACTCTGGAGGATGAGACTGCACTGGAACTTATGAAATCATGGTAAGGGCAGGCGCGATCTTGCGTGCACGACGACGTACCGGGCACCTCAAGACCAGGGACGATTTTAAGCAAGTTGAAGGTTTTCCATGAAAAAAAGCATGCAAGTCGCGCTTGCGGCGGTCCAGCATGCCCACGAGTTCGCGGAGCGCCAGTGGTTGCTCCAGAGGGAGAATAGTCGTATGTGTGGCCTCCGGAGGGAACGGTAACTGGAGCGAGGTGACGGTAGCAGAGAGAGTTGGTGACCGATCAAGGTTGATGGATTGATTCAACGGTAATCGCGATGCGACGCAATTCAACTTGAACACAAGCCGATGAGGGAAGAAAATTAGAGCTTATTCAGAGGGATTTGCAGCTCATATTCACACAAGAAAATATGAGAAAAACAATTTTATTACAGTACAAGTAAAGCAAAATTCTCGTGCGCTTGGTAGACTCGAGAGTCGCAAGCCCCGGGCCCGCGGCAAGGGAGCACGAAGGGTTGCAAGCCCACCCCAGGGAACTATCTACGAAATGGGAAGAGGGTGCGGAGAAAGGTAATTAAACGGGAATCCCCCCGTAAGAGCTGCCCGATGCGCGCTGGAAGAGATGTGTGAGGAAGAACAGAGAAAGAAAACAATCAGAGAACGAACACGACGGAAAACGAGGACGAGCAGTCTGCCAGGTTCAGCACCGACGGTCTGACAAGCGGTGACCGCCAGGCGGAATCCCGACAAGTCTTCCGAAGCCCGTTCCTGGACGGCGAGGGCATGGCACGGGCTCCCGAACGATTGACTCTCTGATCAAAGCGCGTGGTGCTAGCAGGAGAATCTTGAGCCGCCTCGTCCATGCCCGGCCAACTACAATTGCGCGGTGCGAGCGAATGGTGGTGGTCGAGGGGTGGTGAAGTCCGCGGGTCGTGGTAGCTGGAACGAGAGAATGAGAGAGCGCAACGTGGAAGGAAAAGAGAGTGCTCACTGGGGAGGAGATGATGGGAGTAGGGAGCAGGAGGCGCTGGAGAATGGAGGTAAGTGGCTGACCTTTTATACCCGCCGCGGCAACTGCCGGATGGCGAATTTCGACGATACATTCTATGTCGGCTAAAACACTGCCCCGGGAGTCATACCGAGTCATCTTCTCCTGCGGAGCCGTTATTCCGGGAAGAGCAAAATGAGGGCAGTGCAAGTCCCAGGCAAGGTCCGAGTCGTCGACTCTGAGTTTGCAATTTTGTGGAAACTTGGACATAGAACCGAAGGATTCCCGTGGGATGGATGTATATCGAGGCCGTATCTATAGATGGAATGGCTGCACCAGAATCTCCGAGTGCGAGTTTAGAGGAAGCGCGTCGCGTTGCGACCGTGTTATGTGGTTGTGTGTGGCTTAGTTCCCACGCTGTCTCTCTCTCTCAATTTAATGACTGCTCTGGCTTTACATATGGATGCATCGCGCTGCCATGACTTGGTCCCCGTCCGCTCGCCGCGTTCCTTGTCCTTCTGATGACACTGTCCATGGTCGCGCCGCTCTTCGATTCACCTCAAGCCGTCCCTCCGCACGCCGGTTCCCCCGTCTCAGTCCGCAGCCTCATGAACGCGGCCTTCGCCGCAGAGCACGGATGACAGCTATGAATTCTGCATGCTCATAGCCGTACGATCGTTTCAATTCGCGAGGCGACCGTGTACAGACTGGTTATTGCGGCCGCGTTGGCTTTGTGTACTTGGTTTTCCAGTGTGCGTTGATTTCAAAGCCTGTCTTCTCTCAAGTAGTAATAGCGGATGATAATAATTCGATTTGACGACAGGCACTACATAGTGATGTGCTCGGCACGCGAAGCTGCGCGGCGCAGACGGCTACGCGACCACTGTTTCTGATTCCTTTTCCCCTACATAAGATAAATTGAGTAAAGGCATGTGAGGCAAAGATATCGATCGAAACACACCTTACGGCTGCAATAATTGTCCCGGCAGTGCTGCTCGTACTCAGCACGCGTGTTCGGCGCTCCGCTGGTGGCTGGTGGATGGGGGATGAGCACCGCGAGACGTGAGCAGAAAATATAACGCGTACAGGTGAGTCGCGGGGTCGTTGCGTCAATGTATATCCACGCCTTATCAATGATTTCCTTCAGGGCAACGATCTTGGCGTTGGCGGCGGCGAGGCGCTCGCGCGCGAGATCAAGCTGGGTGGGGGCGGCGCTGGTGGCGGCGGAGGTAGAAGACATCGCGTTGTACGCTGCGAGATATAGATGGAGTGGTTTGAGAGATGCTGGTCTTTGGGGACGATAACGACACCCTTTTATAGATTCCACGGCGGGAGCCGGCAACGTCCGTGGTTTGGAATTTGACAAATCTTGCACTAGATTCGCGTCATCAACCGGCGAGAAATGCTGAATGTGAACTCGCGCTGAGAGGTTTTGCATCGGAAACTGGCTGTCAACTTGCAATGCAGATTGTCAGATAGCGAGAATAAAATAACTGCAATCTCGGTAGTGGGGTCCAGTACCGACGCGATGTAGAGACGCGAAGCGCGAGCGTGTTTTGTGGTTGTGTTTGGTTCAGTTCCCACGCACCACTTGCTTCCAACCTTCTCCTCCTCCATATCACGATGGCCAAGAGCGAGGTTAAAGCTGTGAATAAAGCTACAAAGTACGAGAACAAAACAGTCGGAACTCTCTCCGATGTGTTATATCATCTACAAAGTACGCAGCCTCACCAGTATTCGGACCGGCGTGCTAACAACTCCACTCGACAGAGGATTTCCCAGATGCATTTGCCGCAAAGAATACACCAAAATCAATCCCACCTCCTCCACAGCCCTCGCCGCCGGCGATGAAGCGAAGGCTCGACAATGAGGAAGTCAAGACCGGCACCCGGCCAACCAAGCGGGCTGTGCTGATATGTAGGTCGTCGCGTCGCAGAAACCAGTGGCGCTCAATCGTAGAGTCTTACAGCCCCCGTCGCGTCGTCCAGTGTATTCTCCCTACCCCCGCCTGGTAGGTGTTCTTCGACCTACGTTTCATTGTACACACCAACTGATTCGGCATGTTTCTTAGGTGATGCAAGCGGACCTCTGACGAGCCTCATCTCCTTGGCTACGAGGGATGCTGCAGGTGCGATTTTGTCCATTTTCACTCCATGTATGATAGCTACTGATCAGTCAACCAGATGCGCACAATGTGGAAGAACCGTCCGGGAACGTCGTCCACGGTATCTCAGCCCTTCCTACGCTCTGACTCGTCCTGATCCATCCTTCAAGAACCGGGCGCGAACGAGCTGGCGAGAGAGGCGCCGAACGAGGCGCCGGCCGACCCCCAATGTTGAATGGAACGCGCTGTACCACTAGCAGTATTAGATATAGATTTATTGCATTGAACGCATATGTATTTAAAAACCCCGGCATGATATCATCCCATCGGTTTCTTCATATTCACTTGACTACCTTAGGACGGCTCCTTTGTTACTTAAATTGCTGGACCACCATTTCTGGTATCGAGCACAAGTATTTGTAGAATATCCGGAGATCTACATGGACAAGGATGGAACAAATCGAATCTAATGAAAATTGCGACAAGCGATCCTGCGCTGACACAGTTGACAGTGGGACGAGGCTATGATACAACGCGAGAATGACTGTTGAGAAAAGTGAGGCCATGATGTAAGAGACCCAGTACGACATACATAGCAATGCGATGAGACTTGAGTCCCTTTGCGGTGAATCGCCGCTTCGAATCTGAATGGCACTCCCGGCACTTGCGTTCCCCGAGAAACGGACGTTCGCCGTGCTGATTGCATGGGGCAGGCGGTGGATGCACCCTCTTGGAATTGGGTGCGACGATCGAAATATTGGCTAGTTCTCGGCGAACAGTGTGGGAGATTGCACGCACAGCTGAACATCCGACTCGATGAGCGACGAGAGGCGAGACAAGGAGCCAAATACCCATAACAGTCATCTGTTCAAGATCTCGATTGAACGCGCTAAAAACCCGCAAGAGAGTGGGACTCCTGAGAAAGCTGTGGACATTGAGTCGCTCTGCTCGTGCAAGCACTTCGAGACTGTGAGGAGATGTCAGTGCGGGGTTAAAAGGGCCCGAATGAAGCTTCGGCTTACAATGCAATATTCTTCTTCTTGGTCTCGCCCACAGCTTTGATATAGGACGGCTTCCAGGTCTTGAGTGCCTCTGTGGTCTAAGGGAACTGGTCAGCGGATGTGGCTCTTAAATGGCCGTACTCATACCTTCATTTCCTGGCCGGACGCCTGGGTCCGAAATTGGTGAATCTATGTCGGGAATGAGGCTACATAAAGAAAGAGGTTATTCAGCTCAATCCGTACAAATTGAAACTCCAATCGAGTCGCTGAAATTCGAAGGTATTGCATGGTTTCTTTGGCGGCGGCGAGCTCGGATCGGAAAAATGTTCCCCCGTACTTTTCAGGTTCATGGGAGAGCCATTCAATCCCCGGGTGGTCGAAGCGGTCCCAATAGTATACAGTAATGAGCTCCGGTAGATTTAGGCTAAAGAATAGAATGAGTGGTATCCAGATGAAGGAAAGCACGAGTATATGCATACGTAAAGACCCACTGGCGGCAACTCTTCTATAATCTGCGTCAAGCCTATCAGCCAGAAGAATAGTATAAACCACATACCGAGCAACAACGAAATCCAAGGCCAAACGAGTGAGGCACTTCAGAAGACCACATTCCGCAAACCTACGATGAGTATTTGACTCGGAGCCGGTTGGGAATTCAGATGACATACAGTGCAAGAACCCCCTCCAAAGATATAGCCTGCGTAGGCAGCCTCTAAAATTCCCGGACCTTGCTGCACAGGGAACTTGAAAGGTGTTTTGTGGAACTCAAACCAGCCCGGCACTGAAGGTGGCGGTGGAGGGAGTAGCAGCGAGGCGCGAGCATATCTCCAACAACTCGGATGAAGGCTGAGAACAGAGTTGAAGAGCTGAGCTACCAAACGGAGGGTCCTGAGATCTGCAGGGCTTGACAGCCTCATGATCTATCCGCAGCTGAGGTCTAGTAGGCGACGAGTCGAAACAAAGTAGATCTTACGTCGAGGACTATTTCTGGGCAGAGAGCGGCCAGCCGTGAAGATGAGAACTGGAGGATGTTGTGTCTGGGCATTGTGTGAAGAACGGACCGAGAAAGAGGGATTATTGAAGAGAGGTGTCGCGCAACTGGAAAGAGCGCTTTCAAACGCGTACACTTACCCAAACACAGCCAACCACGGCCATATAACGCGTTCCGCTTCAGTACTAGTCTCTTCTTGGGTTGGAACAATTCAATCAATTCCCGCATTTAATCTTCTCCTTCCTTTTATCGCCGCTCACTTTTTATGGCTTAGAGATATGAGATCAAGTGTATTCTTGGAAAACATCCCCGGCACTGGGGTCTCCTGAGCTTTGACTTGACGTGGGAGAGAGTCTTCAGCGAGGGGCAGACGGTGCAACTGCATCTTAACCTTGACCTGCATTTTGAGCTTCACAACAAGTGCCGAGACTGTACGCTGACCGCTCGATCGGCGACCTTGCGGACCCACCGTGCACCGGAACTTGTCGAAGAGGATATGTACCAGCAGGTGGTATCAGCAGCATGCCGCTCCGGGCACCTCGTAGTGATTCCGTCCACAGTGAGACAGTCAGCGAACGACGAACCTGAGGCGCTCCGCATGCTTCATGAATGCACCGCCGGAGGATACAATGGCTGTTGGCAATCGAATCCACTCAAACGGTGTACATAGTTGTACCTGTAGCCCTAGCACCCTGACTTCAATAATCTTTTTAGGATAATGCATAGTACATATGTAAGTTCTGAAGCACCCTTGCTAAGTATCCATTCCTCCAAAAAAGAATAGATACTACACC